>CAUYSK010024832.1:0-12992 GCA_963575035.1 Avahi laniger | reverse complement strand
TAATTTCTTTCTATTTTTGGTAGAGATGAGGTCTCGCTCTTGCTCAGGCTGGTCTCGAACTCCCGAGCTCAGAACGATCCGCCCACCTCGGCCTCCCAGAGAGCTAGGATTACAGGCGTGAGCCACCGCGCCCGGCTCTTTTCTTTTTTTGAGACAGGGTCTCACTCTGTCACCCAGGCTGGAGTTCGGGGGTGCAAACACAGATCACTGTAACCTCAAACTCCTGGGCTTAAGCAATCCTCCTGCCTCGGCTTTCAGAGTAGCTAGGACTACAAGTGCATGTCACCACACCTGGCTAATTTTTAAAATTTTTTGTAGAGATAGGGTCTCACTATGTTGCCTAGGCTGGTCTTGAACTCCTGGCCTCAAGCAATCCTCCTGCCTCAGCCTACCAAAATGCTGGGATTAGAGGCGCGCGCGCGCACACACACACACACACACAAATGACATTACCCATTACATCTCGGACAAATTCTGGGGGCGGTCGAGGTGCCCATTCACTCATTTTTTCTGGAATTGGAACTGCTTTGTCCTGAAAACATTTAAACATGAAAGCATTTGTAAGTTATAAACCCGTTGACAAAGTTACACCTCTTATGACCAAAGATTTTAATTCGATTAGTTAAGTAGGGCTGCTTTGCTCCTTGGACCCAAAGCTGACTTTATCTTCTTTCCTCTGTCTTGCCTTTACTTCATCCTGTATGCTCTGGGGTATAACAGCCCACATCTTCCCACAGCAGAACTCAGAAACCTAAGCCATCGTTTATGGCTAGAAATCTCCAACTTTAACACTAGAGGAGAAAAGTCAAGCCTTTCCTTTCCAGCGAAAGGTATAAGAGACCCTCTCACCAAATTGGTTTTTTTATGATGGAGGGGACAGAGGCCCGGACCGGGGAAGGGAAGGGGGGAGGAGTGACTTGCTCCAAGTGTCTCGGCCTGTCTCTCCCACAATCAGTGCTGTTTAGAACAAATAAACCCTTTTGTTAACCCACACATTCTACCTTTTCAGCCTAACGCTTTAGTTTACAGAAAGTTAAACTAGAAAGGGTCTTAGAGCACAGGAAGCCGCTCCACAGCGCCTTCATCCAGGCTGGGCTCTAACACAGGACAGACGGGAAGCTCACGATTTCCAGGGCAGCCTACTCCTTCCCAAGAATTGCTCTAGGGCGCCAAATACTGAGTTTCTGAATTTGGAGGCAGGAAAGATGGGCTCGCGGCTCCAAGAGGCGCCGGAGCGGAAGGTGGTCGGCCTCGGACGGGCTGTGGAGCCCAGGCCTTGTCTCACCGGGCTCTTCATGAGCCGCTCCAGCTTGAGCCTCTGCTCCTCTGCCGCATTCTTGGGGATGATGAGCGCCTGCGGCTCTTTCTTCGGCCTCGGCGGTCGCACCGTGGAGGCTGCTGAGCTCGCCATTACAAGTTTCCTGCTTTCCCCCCGGGAGCGACGGCGGCGGCGCGCATGTATAACGACAGAGCCGCGCGCTGGCGACGTACGCGCAGTCTCCGAGCAGGGAGGAGGGGCTAGGGCGGACGTATACGCCGGAAGCAGCTTGCTGAATATTCATGAGCCCGAGTCCGGCGTGGGTTATTCTGATAAAAGCTGCTTGGCTTCATTTCCTGTCTCTGAACAAATCAGTGCAACTCGAAGCCTTCGTTCCTGGGGGAGTGGTGGCCCTCTGTGCCTGAGATGCCCGCCGCTGCCGACCTCACCAGTCCCTGTGGGCGACGTCGCGCCACCGCGCAAGGGCTCTCAGCACCTCCTCCTGCTCTACTGTCCTCGCCTCTGGGCTTTGTCTTGGCGATTCCTTGTGTCTGGTCCCCTCCTCCATTAATGACAATCTCTTGTTTATATTAGACAGCATAAACATGTCACTGAGCTCCCCAAAGACTGGGGCCTGTCTCCTTTGTGCTTCCTGGATTACGCCATACCTGGCCCCCAGCAAATACACCTCTGCCAGTGAATGAACCTTCCTTAGGAGAAAGAGAAAAGCCGCACTCACATCTAGGAGCTGGCCAAGCATTCACAGCTAGGCCTTGGTGTTCTGCTGAACGTAAATAATTTACCAGGACACCAGCATCACTCAAGGCCATTCTGTGACCGTGGTGGAGCAAGACATAGACCTCTGGGATCATGTTTAAACTCATAATTCATATGAAAACAAGAAATTGTTCGTACTAGAAAAAGACCAACCATCTCCCTATTCTGGCTAATATGAGTGACTGCTGCTTTTTTACAGCGTTAGACTCCACTCATTCCTCTGGCGTTAAATATTGAGGTTAATTTTATGTGTCAATTTGCTGGGCCATGGAGTGCCCAAATACTTGGTCAAACGCTATTCTGGGTATATCTGGGAGGGTGTTTCGGGATGAGATTAACATTTAAATGGCTCAACTAAGTAAAGTAGATTCTCCTCTCTAATGTCAATGGTCCTTGTGCAATCAGTTGAAGGTCTGAATAGAACAAAAAAGCTGACCCTCCTCCAAGTAAGAGAGAATTATTACTGTCTTATGGCTTCAGAACTAAGATATTGGTGGAACTGAAACATTGGCTCTTCATGGGTCTCGAGCCTGCAAGCCTTCAGACTGGGACTGTGGCACTGGCTCTCCTGGTTCCCAGGGCTTCTGACTTGAACTGGAATGACCCATTGGCTCTCCACCTTCCTGACTTACCCTGCAGATCTTGGGACTTGTCAGCCTCTATAACCGCACAAGCCAATTGTTTTTTAAATGCATCCTGTTGGTTCTGTTTCTCTGGAGAATCCTAATACAAATATTTGTTAAGATGTCTAATTATAGAATTGTCCTCAGTTCCTGACAGCGTCTAATCCAGAGTAAAAGCGCACTTACTTGAATCCTCCCCTAAATCGCCTAACAAAAGCCCAAATCCTATAATGAGCCCTTTCCAGCATCCTCTAACTGAGGTAAGTGTAGTCTTCCTTTTTGCAACAAGCAGTAAACCCAATTTGCTCAAATACGGGTGTGTTCCTGGAAGTCTTCACAGTTGGTTTTCTTGTTTGTCATTTGTCACCCCCTAGATGTTTTGTTCACTGCTGTACCCCAGTGTCTGGGGCAAGGCCTGGCCCACATCAAGGCACTCAATAGACATTTGCTGGGTGAACATGGGATCTTAGGGGCAGGCACCTCAGATGCCACTACTGCCAGCTCAGCCCTGGACACTCCCACTGAGTCCCCAGAGGGATGAACAGGTGGACAAGTGGATGGTACCCAAGGGCACTGTCAGTTCTTTAAAGGTCATTCCTGGCTGCCTAATGGTAGATGCTTTTCTAGGGGCCAGGGGTGAGGAATTAGGGGAAGTCCTTGAGTGGCTCAGGTCTGCCATTGAAACCTGGGGAGGGCTTGGCCTGGGTGGGGCCATGCACATAAACTCACCCTACATCACACACCCTAGCAACCTGGTACCTCACCTTTCTCAAAACACTCCTCAAAACAAAGAATGTACCTGGAGTGACTTTTCCTCCCTAGAGAACTCCCACACAGCTTTCTCAACTTGGCTTAAATGCTGCCTCCTCCGTGAAGCCTTCTCTGATTTCCTCTTTCCACCTCCCCAGGCAATAAGTTGCTTCCTTCTTGGTGCTCTCCTGCTCTGGGTCCCAGTGGCTGGTGTGGTGGTTACCACAGCACTCTCACCATCTGCCTCCCCACAGGCCTCAGGGGAGGGTTGGACCAGAATCTCAGCATCTAACCCTGGCCTGGCATAGAGTGAGTGCTTCCAGAATGCTTACAAATAGAAAGGTAAAAGAATAAGTGAAAAGTGAATTAATGAATATGTCAATGAGATGACCAAGTGATGGATGAATGAATGAATAAGGAAGTTAACTGAGTGCAAGAAAGAATGAATGAACACTCAGTAAATAAATGGACACTCAGTGAATGAATGAACACACAAGTCAGTGGAATAGCAGAGAGTTACAGAGCCAGGAATGCAGGGCAGTGTCTGACTTGTTGGCAGGGGTCTCCCTGGTACCCCCAGCTCAGGGTCTGGCACAGAGCTGGTGCTTGGCAGATAGCTCTGGATGGAGGTTAAGTGGAGGAATGAAGTGAATGAATGCACGAAGGTGGGGAAGAGCTAAGGCACATGAGTGTGAAGGAGCTGGTAATGTTTGGTGTAAGTTGTTGACATGTTTATCATCCCGATTTTAAGAGAAGGAACTGAGGCCCAGAGGAGAAAGTGACTGGCTCAGGGACACACAGGCTCAAATCCAGTGGTCTGGTCAAGGGTTCATGAGGGCCTGAGTGATTGTGTGACTCATGAGCAGATGGGACAAGGCCCCCAGTGGACCCTAGTGGGGACTGTTCGTGTGGCACCTTCCTAGGCCTAAGGCCTGAGATGAAGGGCACCTCTCCCAACCACTGGATGCCCCATGAAAGGGGACTCAGACCTGGAGTGCCACCCTATCTGCCACCAGAGGGCAGCAAAGCCCCACCCAAACCTGCCGGGTCCCGGAGTAGAGCCACTGGGTGCTTTAAATCCACTTTCCCTGAGACCCGGAACTAGGCACCCAGGGAGCAAGGTCTCCAGAAGACACCAGAGCTTTGGAGACTGGCAGGCCTGGTGCCAAAGTTCGGCTTCATCCACCTTGGGCTTGGGCAAGCAACTTAAACTTTCTAAGGCTGCTCGCTTATGCACAAAGCAGGCACAAGCAAACCTGCCTTTGTCACTGGCCTGTGGATAAAATGACATGTGGATGTGCACAGCACAGCACCTAACACTCAAGAGTAATGTCACCACCTGTCCCAGTTTGGTCTCAGGACTGAGGGATTCCCCAGGACATGGGACTTTCAGTGCTAAAACTAGGAGAGTCACGGGCAAGCCAGGACAGTTGGTCACCCTAGAGGAGTGGACACTTCTACCTCAATCCTTTGAGTGGCAGTTCATAAGGTACTAAAACAGTAAAGCTTTTCAAAAATATCCAATAATTTGAGTTTCTCACTAAATAGTGAATCAATGGTCTTTCCACAATGGTCCTGCTGTTGATGACAAGAGAATAGATTCACCAATGGAATAAAAACAAAGATGGAATACACCCACTTTGGAAGAGTTTGTCATTTTCTTATAAAGAAGAGCATACATTTACCATGCAACCTAGTAATCTCACTCCTAGGCATGTACCCTAGAGAAATGAAAATACCTGTCCACTGAAAGACCTGCACGTGAATATATAAAGCAGCTTTATTCATAATTGCTAAACACTGGAAAAAAACCTCCCTATGAGCCATCAAATTGTGATCTGTCCATGCAGTGAAAGGAAGAAACTATTGATATTTGCGACAAGATGGATGAATCTCAAATGCTTTCGAGTGAAGTTAGATCTAAAAGGCTACATACAACCTGGCCAGGTGCAGTGGCTCACACCTATAATCCCAGCACTTTGGGAAGCTGAGGCAGGAGGATCACTTGAGGCCAGCAGTTTGGGGCCAGCCTGGACAACATAGCAAGACCCCCCCATCTCTATAAAAATTTTTAAAAAAAATTCACCAGGTGTGGTGTTGTGCACCTATAGTCCCAGCTACTTGGGAGGCTGAGCTAGGAGGATCACTTGAGCCCAGAAGGTTTTGAGGTTGCAGTGAACTATGATGATGTCAATGTGCTCTAGCTGGGGCAACAGAGCAAGACCCTGTCTCAAAATAAAAATAAAAAAATAAAAGGCTACAATCTGAATGAGTCCACTTACCTGACATTCTGGAAAAGCCAAAATGATAGGGACAGAAAACAGACAAGCAGTTGCCAGGAGCCAAGGGTAGGAGGAGGGGATTGACTTCAAAGGGCCTGAGGGATCTTATTTGGGTGATGGGAATGTTCTAGATCTGGATTGTGGTGGTGGTTACGTAACCATATACATTTGTCAAACTCATTGAACTGTATACTTTAAAAGGGTGAATTTAATTGTATGAAAATTGTACCTCAATAAACTTGACCCAATAAAGAATGGTTGACTTGCCAAGTTGCGGGGGGACGAACCCTCCATTGTCTGGGTGGCTCTGGGGAGCGGTCCAGCCTTTAGCCCAGTGTGCCCACCCAAGGCAGCTCAGGTGCTGTAAATCTGCCCTGCCCAGTGTGGGGCCAAGGGTTGGGGCAATAAGCTTTCCAAAGCCCAGAGGCCAATGTGAATGAAGCCCCCACACTTCTACCTCTGGGCCCCACACACCCACAGAGCAAAGTCTGGGTTTCTCTGGCCGAAGCTGCAGACACCCATTGGCAAGGCCCCCTCTGAGTCAGGCCACACCAAGCAATGGCAGGAGGTGCTTGGAGCTGCAGCTGCCATGATCGCCACCCTTCAGAGCTCCCAGTCTGAATCCCTAAAACACCTCCCTATCTCTGAACTTGGACCCTCAAGGTTGGGGGACCCTGTGGTCTGCCGCTTCAAGGGTCCGGGAGGACGGATGTATCACCCTGCCCGGGCTGGCCCATGACTATGCTGATTCCTTCACCTCTCTCAGCCCCTGACGCTGCCTGTCCCACCTGTGCCCGCACACTCTGCGTGGGCGACCCATGAATATGTGGATCACACACAGATCCTCTGCTGAGCTCCACACACCTGAGCAGGCCACACTCGAAATGCCCCCAAATCCAATGAGAATCAGACCTGCTAACCTTGTGGTGTGTAGCTTTTCGTAAACTGGGTCTTCATTATCTCACTGAATTCTCACTAGAACCTTATGAGATAGATGCTATATTTAACTTTTATATTGTGAAATAAAACACACACACAGAAAAATAGAAAGAAAACATATAGCTCAATGAATAATCACAAAGCAAATACTCACGTGACACCAAGTAGCACATTGCCTGTACCCAGCCCCACCCCAACCCTCCAAACCACACCTGTGTCTCTTTCCCCCAAAGATAACTGTTCTCCTGACTTTAATAGCAATTACTGTCTTGCTTTCTCATGTATTTTTATATGTTTACCACCTAAGCATCATCTCTAAAACCCTAGTTTAGTTTTTCCTGTTTTTGGAACTCTTCATACTTGGAATCAATCAGAATGTATTTTATTTTATTTTTTTGAGACAGAATTTCACTTTGTCGCCCGGGCTAGAGTGCCATGGCGTCAGCCTAGCTCACAGCAACCTCAGACTCCTGGGCTCAAGCAATCCTTCTGCCTCAGCCTCCTGAGTAGCTGGGACTACAGGCATGCACCACCATGCCTGGCTAATTTTTTCTATATATATTTTTAGTTATCCAGCTAATTTCTTTCTATTTTTTTTTAGTAGAGACGGGGTCTCGCTCTTGCTCAGGCTGGTCTCGAATTCCTGAGCTCAAACAATCTGCCTGTCTCGGCCTCCCAGAGTACTAGGATTACAGGCGTGAGCCACCACACCCGGCCAATCAGAATGTATTTTAAATATCTTCTGTGTCTCACCTGTTTTACTAGTATTTTGTCAAAAAGCAGCTTTTTATTCTACGTAGTTAAATTTATCATTATTTCCTTTGTTGGAGGATTTTTGTGTCCTGTTTTTAAATTTTTATTTTAATTTTTTTCTTACCGCGAGATTGTAAAGAAACTCTCCTGTATTATCTTTCAGATGCTTCATTGCCTTGCCTTTCATGTATCGATCTACAATTCACTTAAAATTGCTTATTGGATTTGGTGTAAAGGCCTAATTTCATTTTTTCCATATCGATGTTGAATTTTCCCAGAACCATTTATTGAAGAAACTGCCTTTCTTCAGGGCTCTAGTGCTTCACCCCAAATCTCAGCACAGATTTTACTGCGGCCATTGCCTCTGGCGAGCAGCTTAGCTCAGGTGTGTCCTGACAGCGCCTGGCCTCAGGTGCACTGCATAACTCTTGTTTTACACCCCGGGGCCCTCTTGGTCACTCACACGTGTGAAGATCTGAAATTGCGAGGGAGTTAACATCACACGGGGCAGTGCCTAACCGACGGGGTGCAGGAGTTGGTGGATAATTGGGTCTCTCTTCCTCCTCTATTTTAATCTTCCTGGTCTCCTAGCATCCAGCCCTTTGGGGTCACTGCCCAAAATAGACTACTCATACTTGCGGAGGGAACCTGGGCACAGGACGTTGGTGCTGGAAGTAGCTCGAACAAGCAGCCCCTCAGGATGGTACTGTGGAATTGGATCGTGCACTGGTGAGGCCGCAGTAAGGACCCTCTCTGCTGGTGGTGAGTAGAAAGGCGCCAACCCTGGCATGGGTTAGCAACGTGATTAATAGTACCCGCGCTTGTGATAGATTGAGTTGATGCAGTTAGAAGGTGACGCATTCTTGGCTTATGTGCCAACTGGTGGCATTTACAAGGCACGGGAGCAAAGGAAAGTGTAGGGATCGTTCTGCTGGTTGCATTCTGTTAACTGTTTTAGAAGCCTTGAAAGGAGAAAAGAATGCAGGCCCAGATTAACCCACCGTCAACTCAAGGCAGGCTGTGAAAGTCGGAAGGCCTCCAAAGTGGCGGTCGCTGCAGAGGAAGCATTTAACACCAGGGAGACAAGACAGCTTGTCTGTGGAGGTCGTTCAGTCTCTGTCCTAAGCCACTCGGTGATTGTGCGGTTGGTCCCTGAACGGAGTGGCCACGTGCAGGGCTGAAGGCTGTGCACGGGCACTACCGCAGGGACTCCCACCCACCAAGGCTGATATATTAATATTTGCTGCTACTGAATGACCCTTGATAATATCACTACCCTTTGAGGAGCCCAGCCAACCTCTTGGTGACCAGAGTATTACATTGGCCGCCTTTCATCCTGGAGGTGGCATTGATTCATTTTCCTGTAATGGATACTGTACCGGATATGGGCGTGCCTCTCCTACCTGCAGTATCTCTGCCAGCGCCATCATTCAAGGGCTTGCAAAATGCATCCAATTTGCTGGCAAGGGATTCTGCACATCGTCTCTTCAGACCAAGGGATCATTTTAGGGCAGAGAAGATGCAACATCACGAGAGGAATATATACCACGATACCTGAAAGCAGCTGACCCAATTGAGCGTGGAGTGGACTGTTGGGGACAGCATCCTGAGAGTTTGGAGTAATATTCTCCAGGATGCAAGGTGTGCGTGGAACCTACAACTGATGTGTGGCGCTGCGTCCCCTGTAATTAGAATCCACAGGTTAGGGAACCACAGGGTGGAAGTAAGAGTGGCCCCTGTCACTACCAGTCCAGCGACTCCCTTGGGGAACTTACACTTCTCTTTAGACTCAGGCTCAGCAGGATGAGAAATTCTGATTTCTGGGCATGGAAGAAACACTGGGGAACAAGTGAGGGTCCCGGCGATTTGAAGCTGTGATAGCCACCTGCTCATTTGGGGTTCTTCATTCCAGTGAAACAGCAGCCAAAGCAAGGGGTGGGAATAAATGACGTTGCCTTGCGGGAGGCACTAGCTCGCTGCTACACCACAAGGTTACGGAGGAGGACGCCTAGTATGTGAGGGATTTGTCGGGGACCGTTTCTTGAGGCTTCCACATCTGAGGGGTAACTGGAACTGGATAAATGGATAAATGACAAGGGCAAAGCAGCTTAGGAATCTGACTTCTCAGGAACGGGAGTCTGCGTAACTCCAGCATGTCAAGGTTCTGGCTGCAGGTGAGGCAAATCTGGAATGGAGGGTGGAGTGGGGAGGCGATGCATCTCAGCTGTGGCTCCGGAACCAGGCAGAGCAGTGAGGACTACAGGCTGCCTCATCAATCCTCCTTTAGGTCTTTAGTAGGGATTGTGGCCAGGCATCATCGGAGGGCTCTGTGACAGAGAGGAATAAAGGGGAGACGTGACTGGGTTTGAGAGCTGGAAGGGCTGGATTGTACAGGAAGCCCCTGTGCCCACTGCACATCTTCGGACCCCAACCAGCTTCACGGAGGCTTAACCCGGGACACCTTGGCTTAGCCTGATTGCATATCTCTTGCTTTCTGCCCTGGGGCTCGCTTGGCACTCAAGCATTTACAAACCTGGAAGTGCAAGAGAACAGCCCAGGAGGCAGTTCTTGAGTAGTTGGGGACAAGAAATGATGGAAAACTACTCCCTTCTTCTATTTCTGGGCAGACAATTCTGAGGCACATTCTACACAGCTCCTCAGAGCTCCATCCCAGTGGGATCAAACCCAGTGACTCACAGTGATGTCTAGCTCTATATATTAGCTTTCCCTCTTTCCTTCTTTCAATCTTCTCAGTCATGTACTCCTGTTTCCTGGGACCACCCTCAGGACAAAATACCTGCCCTTGTCTCAGCTCTACTTCCTGTGGAACACAGGCTTAGGTAATTTAGAGGTGGGTAATTTAGAGGTATATTTTTAAACTTCCACAGATATGGGGATTTCCTAGTTGTCTTTTTTGTGATTGACTTCTAGCTTATTTGAATTGTGGTCAGAGAACTGCTCTGATGACTTCAATCCTTTGAAATGTGTTAAGACTATTTTATGGCCCAGTGTGTAATTCCTGTGAATGTTTCATGTGTCTTGGAAAAGAACTTGCAATTCGCAATTAGTTTTCCATGTGCAGGGATCTGCCCATAAATATTTAACAACTGGCTTCCTGGGGGAAGGAATAAAACTCTGATTTGTAGCACTTGCCTACCATTCTATAAATACTCCCATTACGGTCAACTTCAAGCTACCAATGTGATAGCAACTGGCTTGCAAAAATCTTGAAAATTTAAAAATTGGCTCTCACAAGAGGATATAAGCCAGCTCCAGCGCATCACTGTGACTATATATGCCCATACATTTAAGTTGTTCAAATTTTCTATACCCTAACTAATTATTTGTTCTATCAGTTTCTGTTGAAATGTGTGTTAAAATCTACTTTTGGGGATTTTGCTATTTATCCTGGAAGATCTGTTAATTTTTGCTTTATTTAAGACAATATTAGTAGATACAGACAAATGTAGAATTGTTATATTTTCTTGGTGAATTTGACTTTTTGTTATAGTGAAAAGTTACTCTTTATCTTGAGGAATGATTTCACCTTAAAGTTCTGTCTGATGTTACTATCTCTGTATCAATTTTACTGTATCTCTGTATCAATTTAACCTTTTTACTTTTCACCTTTATTATTATGCTTTACATTTGTCCCATAGAAACACCAGATAGATTTAAAATATATATACAAGCAATAGCAATCTTGGTCTTTTAATTAGAAATTTGAGTCAATGTATATTTAATATAAATCTATAGATTTAAAAATATGTTACTGGGCTGGGCGCGGTCACTCATGCCTATAATCCTAGCACTCTGAGAGGCCGAGGTGGGTGGATCGTTTGAGCTCAGGAGTTCGAAACCACCCTGAACAAGAGCGAGACCTTGTCTCTACTAAAAATAGAAAGAAATTATCTGGACAACTAAAAATCTATATAGAAAAAATTAGCTGGGCGTGGTGGCGCATGCCTGTAGTCCCAGCTACTCGGGAGGCTGAGGCAGGAGGATTGCTTGAGCCCAGGAGTTTGAGGTTGCTGTGAGCTAGGCTGATGCCACGACACTCTACTCTGGGCAACAGAGACTCTGTCTCAAAAAAAAAAAATGTTATTACGTGATGTTATAATTCATGTCCTTATAATTCATGTTTTGTTTTGTTTTTTTGCCTTTCTTGTATACTTTTTGGTCATTTATTTTTACTTCATTTTATGCCCCCTCTTTAATTTAGAATTTACACATACTTTTACCATTCTTTTAGTGGTTGCCCTAGAGATTGCAATATATAACAGGCTTATAAAAATCTAAAGTTAAATGGTAGTTTTACCCTCTTCAGGACAAGGCAAAGATCTTAGAAAGCCTTAACTTTTTGTTTATTCTGGTTGAAGTTTGTGAGGTTTCTTGAATTTGTGACTTGATATCTTTCATTACTTTCTCAGGCATAGTGTTGCTTCAGATATTGCTTCTGTTTCAGTCTTTCTTTATTCTCCTTCTGGGACTCCAATTTCACGTATATTAGAAGATATAGCATAGCTTATCGCCTTCATATATTGTATCTTTGCTTTTGTATTTTCATACTTTTGCTTCTCATGTTTCATTCTGTATATTTGCTTCTGATATATTTTCCAGCTGACCAGTACTCTCTTCATCTGTATATAATTTGTTATGAACCCCGTCCATTAAACTCTTAGGTTATCGTATTTTTTAGTTCTAAAATTTCTGTTCTTTTAAAAATCTGCTGTGTCCTTTTTATAGTTTCTAGTTCTGTGCTAAAATTCTCAACCTTGTCTTTTATTTTCTTGAACATAGTAAGCATATTAATTTTTTTTTTTGCTGATAACTTCAATATTTGAAGGCACTGCGTACCTGTTTCTATTATCTGTTTTTTCTGATGGATTTCTTCCATGATGTCCTGTCTCTTAGTGTGCTTGTTTATTTTAATTTTTAATGGGTATTTAGTGTGATACTAACTACCTCCAGAGAGGATTTAAATTTGCTTTTGCCAGGATACACATTGCTAGTGCTTGAGGGTTCTAGCAATCTGTGATTGCCTTCATTCAATTCCAGGAATTGAGATGATTAGAAGCTGGCCTTCAGTCCATGTGAGGGCTGGTCTATTTCTGGTTCGCACTGACTCCTAGGATGCAGCCTTTTGTGGTTTTCACTCCAAAGCGCAGAGACTTTAATAGGGCCCCCAGCCTTGGCAGGTCTTGTATTCAAATAATTGTTCACTAGCCCAATAAGGCTGTCAAAAGGCTACTCAGCCTTTTAGACACTCAGCACCTCTTCCAAATTGGCAGGCAACTCCAGAAAAAGTTGTTTGAAATGCTGGGCTCACCTCTCTGGATTTCTGTCTGTTCCCAGACCTTAGCCTTATAATTCTTCACTGCCTTAACATTCCAATGCCTTTAAGCAGATTTAAAAAAAATATTGTGACTAGCTTTCTAACTTACTCAGTGAGTGACTAAGTTGGAGATACTTTTTTTTTTTTTTTTTTTTGAGACAGAGTCTCACTCTCTTGCCTGGGGCGAGTGCCGTGGCATCAGCCTAGCTCACAGCAACCTCAAACTCCTGGGCTCCAGCAATCCTACTGTCTCAGCCTCCCAAGTAGCTGGGACT
>CAUYSK010024831.1:0-12189 GCA_963575035.1 Avahi laniger | reverse complement strand
ATTTTTAGTAGAGACGGGGTCTCGCTCTTGCTCAGGCTGGTCTCGAACTCCTGAGCTCAAATGATCCACCCGCCTCAGCCTCCCAGAGTGCTAGGATTACAGGCGTGAGCCACCACGCCTGGCCTACCTTGTTGATATTTTGAGCTGTCTGCACTGCATTGGTTCCACAACGGAACTCATATTTGAAAATGACACGAATTTTTTACTTAACCATGGTTTCACAAAATTTCACAAAAATTGCTGCTCAGAGATACCAACCGTCAAACTTAGTACTTAACAAAATCAGACATTTTATACTTAAAAACCCACTAAATGGATTATGGTATTTTTATCTTTAAACCGTTAGGATTTTAAAGTATTGAGCTACAGTTTAGTTTCTAAAATATTGTTTTCTTTATTTAGAAACTGACCTTTTAGGCAGTACAGTTTTACTTTCACAAGGACATTGAGAAGGGAGTATGTTTAGGATTACCCAGAAGTGAAGGCATGTGTAAACAGTACATACTTAGGCCTATTTGGATTTATATGGGGAGATTCCCAAGGGTTTGTTAAAGAAATTCTAAAGTTTAAATGCAATCTTTCTGTTGAACACGAAAGTCGTCTAGATCTTATTCAAAGATGTCTGTGACTTACAGCCTCAGACAACTATGGTCATTCTGTACTGCTTAGAACATTATCTCTAAATTTTGACTCTGACTCATTTAAAACAAGACAAAACAAACCAACCCTCTGTACGTCTTTCTGCCCTATAGTAATGTTGCTATAAGTTGCAGCATCTTTTATTTTCAGAATACGAAATTTAATGAAAAGAAATAGCTTATGGTCTGGTTTAGAATGGAAATAGACTGACCTAAAAAGAGATGAGAAATCGTGATGCTTATAATCTTCATTGAGCTTTAGATGTAGGAAATACAGTCTCTAAAATATATGGTTACTTAACAGTTACTCCAGATAAGTTTTTCAAAATATTTTTAAAAATATTTTTGTAATAATAAGTAATAACAGTTTACTAATCAAAAATAGATTTTACATAGTGAAACTTGGTTAGAACAATGGCACATTCCTAGGCCAGAGACTCAAACGTGGATATTAATTCAAAGCAGCTGGATGTAGGAACTGAGGAAAAGACAGCCCTGTTGTCCTGCTGTGGCTTTGCAGAATTTGACATACAACCGTATTTTGCTGCTTTTAAGCATTTCCCTATCCTTTTGGGGAGGATAGGGGAGGAGAGAGAGACTGTGGAAATAGATGGGCTTTTGCAATCGTATGTACAAGCTTTTGCATTCAAGAAAAACTCCCAGAGAGATAATGCTTCTTTAACATGAAAAGTAGACCTGTTTCCTCTGAAGTTTTGTTTGTCTGGTTTATTTTCTGCTGCTCGGCTGTCTTTCCAGGCTAGATTTTAGACCTGTCATTCTTTATTCATCTTCTTCCACGGTTCACACCTAGTGGTCTCTAGTTATAATGTATTTCAGGATTACTGCATATAAACAGGGTAAAGGGCAGCATGAAAGTATTAGGAGTTAATACGCTTACAAAAGCAACTGTACAGCCAAAGCTAAAGCATTCTGTCAGGGATTCTGTGGAGCCAAGAGGAAGAGGAGCACAGGCACTGCCAACCAAAGGGCGCTGGGGCGCCTGTGACTCCAGCTCTCACAAGTCAAATATCCCACCGTTGGGATAAGCGGGTTTATTGTCAGGAAGTTTTTATCTGCTCATGTGGTGGTGTGTGTGTGTGCGTGTGTGTGTGTACATACATGCATACGTGTTATATATTACAATGACATTCTGATCTCTGTTTCAGATTCACTAAGAATCTCTAAAATAAATAAGGGAGCACTCTGTCTTGTCACTTGTAACTGTTCTTTACATAAGAGATGAGGAAATCCCCCCTTGGATTTTTGTGAGACTTTTTGAGGAAGGTTTGTGAATGAAATAGAGAATATTTTAGAAATTTGAGGTCTCTATGGGAATTTCCTTGTTTTTTTTTTTTTCATATTCATAACAAAGTGATAAATGATGAAACCGACAGCACTGGAAGAGTTAATGGGGTTTTGTGTTCGATGCCTTGGGGGAACAGACGGAGAGCCTGCAGGTGGGAAGCTATTGCTTAAACAAGGGAGGGCTGCTGTGCACCGGGGTGGATTTTTGAGGATAGCTGGGTACTTGACATTTTGGGGACTAGAGTAATATATTTACTAATGGCCACAGTAAGAAGCGGAAGCCAAAGCATATGTCAGGAAGGGAGTTAACAGGCTGCCAACAAAGAGGAAGAAGGTGGCAGCTAAAATAAACCAAGGGTAGATGAAAAGTGAGATAAAATGGTATCGAGATACCTAAAGGCCTTAAGAAACTAAAAAACCTCAGTAATGAGGAAATTAGGTTGGAGATATTGATATTGTTACCTTCATTTGGGAAGTGTTCATGTAAGAATAGGGAAGAAAATAAAGGAAGCAACTATGAATTACCACCTTGGGCTTTTGCCAGTATGCACATGAGTGAAATGCGAAGTGAGAATCAGGTTAAGTCTTCAAGTCACATAGGCAGGAAGCCAATAAAGAACGTTGAGATGAACAAAAGCCAATACTAGATGTTACCGTCAGACAGGAAATAGGACAAACGATTTCAGCATATCTTCTTTGTGTTTATACAGGAATGTTTCTACATGCTTTCTTTCTTTCACTATTAGGTCTTCATTTTCTGTAACATTGGTTCAGTAAAACAAAACAAAAACAAGCAAGCAAACAAAAGGTTGCCTTGGTTATGTTGGAACACAGCCCTTTTCCTGTTGTGTTTTTGGCTCAGTGCAGTCAGTGTGCCAAGTCACCTAAGGACCGAGCTGTATCTTCATCTGGCAGGAGGTAGTTTTGTGCTCTGTGGACCTCAGATTGTGTTAGAGATTCTTGAGGTAGTATTTATTAAGATCCTACCAAACCAGCCTGAGCAAGGGTGAGACTCTGTCTCTACAAAAAATAGAAAGAAATTAGCCAAACAACTAAACATAGAAAAAATTAGCTGGGCATGGTGGCATGTGCCTGTAGTCCCAGCTACTCGGGAGGCTGAGGCAGGAGGATCGCTTGAGCCCAGGAGTTTAAGGTTGCTGTGAGCTAGGATGACACCGTGGCACTGTAGCCCGGGCAACAGAGCCAGACTCTGTCTCAAAATAAATAAATAAATAAATGAAGGAAGGAAGGAAGGAATAAATAAATAAATAAAATAAAAAGTATGAATTTCCCCTCCCCTCCTCAAAAAAAAAGAAAATGTATGTATATATATAATATGTAAACAGAGGTTGCCACAGGGTCATCCAGGTAACATAAACATGTGAATTGGCCAAAGTGCCATATTAAGACAATAGAGGATGGCGAGGTTTGAGAAAACTAGGATATACATTCCTTACCTAAGTAAATTCAAATACAAAACATTTTTTTAAAAAATAGCATCTGCAAAATACAATAATTTGAGGTAAATTTGGCCCCTAGGTGCCCCATTGTGCAGTTCCAGGCTTTTATTTATTATGCCCATGCTTTTATTTATGATGTATAAATGTGGGGGTATCCTCGTTTTTGTCCTAAGGCCCGACAACAAGCTCAAATACGTCACCAAATGGCAGAGGACAGCAAAGCAGACTACTCATCAATTCTTCAGAAATTCAACCACGAGCAGCATGAGTATTACCACACTCACATACCTAACATCTTTCAGGTAAGCCATTCAACCTTTCAGATTTCATGTTTTGTTTTCCTTAGAAACACATTGATTCTGAATCAAGATCGCTGGCCTTGTATTCTAAGGGTTTATATAATTCCAAATTTCCGCTGAATTTTTTTTTTAAAGAGACTGGGTCTCACTTTGTTGCCCAGGTTGAAGCGTAGTGGCTATTCACAGGCTCGATCATCGATGGCCTTAAACTTCTGGCTTCAAGGGGTCCTCCCTCCTCAGTCTCCCAAGTAGCTGGGATTGTAGGTGTCACGGTGCCCAGCCTCTTCTAAATCCTTTTTTTTTCCCCCCAGGCTGGTCTCAAAGTCCCAGCCTCAAGTGATCCTGCCTTGGCCTAGGCCTCCCAAGGTGTTGGAATTACAGACATGAGCCACTGCACCCTGCCCACTAAGTAATTTTTTAGAGAGTCTAGATCAAGTATTGACTATCAATAAGAATGAAATATAATATTAATCTCAAGATTAATTAGGAGCCTTTGTAAACTTCCATGGTTTGTACCTGCAACCATTTTTTTCACCAGTCTTAAACTGTGATTCTCCAATTAATGCTGTCGTTGCTAAAAGGATGATTCTGGTTATAAAAATGCCAATTTTAGGAGTCAAAGCAGCATTCATACAGTTGTAGGATTTGAACAAATGATAGCTCTTTCTTTTGGATTTTTTTCTTTTGGTTCCTTAGGTCGTCAAAAATGATATGAGAAAAGATATACACATGTCCTCCCATTTGGGGAATCTTTTATGACTTTTAATCTGGTTGTAGAAAAAAATATTTGTTTTTTGGTGTCTACACACACAACAAACAAGAACTTCCAAATCGTAGTGGAAGGCACACTAGCTATATCTCAGCCTGTGCTGGGATGAGACAGTTAACTGAATACTGTGGTTTTGGTGAAGGTTAGAGTGGATCAAAGGTGAGAAGGTGTTTGAGTATATTACCAAACAGTGTTAATGATAAGACTGCCAAGTTTGGGGATTCTTACTGAAATTGAAATGGAGTCGTGTAAAGTGTATATTTGGCAGCCTAACAATTTATAAAATATGTATACAGCTGGCTGATGCAGAGGCACAATAAACTCAGGCCGCTCTAACCCTAACCGCTTTGCCTCCTGGAGAATTTGTTAGAGGTAACAATGTTGCTGAAAAACAGCTTCCTTAAGCGACAGTGGGCCAGATTCGTTTTTTACAAAATCTAATGTTACAGAAAATACAGGAGATGGAGGAAAGGAGGATAGTGAAAATTGGAGAGTCCATGAAGACGTATGCGGAGGTGGATCGGCAGGTGACCCCCATCATCGGGAAATGCTTGGACGGCATAGTAAAGGCAGCTGAATCAATTGATCAGAAAAATGTAGGTATTGTCATTTGGCTTAATTGACAGCTGTTTGTGTTCCATTATTTCTCCCCCCTCCCCTCCGCGCTGCCCCGTTTAATTGTCTCCTGGGAGCTGGGTGCGTTCGGTGCTCACAGGACTTTTCAATACTGGCCACACCACTTGTGAGTTCTCTGATTCAGCCCTCTGTGTTTGGATTTAGCTCTCTGATTCCTTTTGCGGAAAACACATTTAAGTGGTAAATTGTCCAAGACATTACAGAATTAAATTGAAGTGTTTTCTTATCATTTGACTGAGTAAACTCCCCAGCTTGGGATCTGATTGATTTCTAGAAAAAGGCAAAGCCTTTGTTTCCTCTGGGGCAGGGTTTCTTTAGGGCACTTCTGACATGTTAGGCCAGGTAGTTCTTTGCTGTGGGGAGCTGTCGTGTGCGTTGCAGGATGTTTAGCAGTGTCCCTGGCCTCTAACGTTCAGATTCTTCATTGCCCCAAGAGCATTTGATGTGTATCAACATTTAAGACCATTTGTGTATGAAGTTTTTGTCAATTCAACGTGCACGAATGCTTCCAAACATGTAAAATGGTAGCTGTTTGTAGGAAGAATAGATGCCTGGTAGCAGTTTGTGTTTTTTGTTTTGTTTTGTTTCTATGCGATTTCAGGATTTCTTGCCCCTTATTTTGTTAATACCTATTAACCTAGAGCCTCCTTCTTCAGTGATTTCAGCTAACTTTTTAGAGAAAAATTATCGATGCTCCTGAATTATTGGCACCCCACCCCAAACTATATTACACCAATAAGTTTTCTTCTAGAAATGATCAAACTATCCTTTTTGTGAGCTGAAAATTTTTTTATTTGATGGTTTTCTTTATAAGCATCTCAGAAGAAATAGTCTCAGTGAGGCTTTCTCTGATCACCCTATTGAAAATTTCAATAGTCATTAATAAATTACATTGAAAGTGAATCTTTTAAAGGGAGAGACTAATAGTGGGGTTAAAAGTTATGCTTTGAAAGATGAGGTCATCTCTGTGTGATTCTTGACTTTTCTTTTGGCTTCATTGACTGAAAATCTGCATTGATTAAAATCTGAAGAAGGCTGATATTAATTTCTTGTGTTAGAAGCTTGGAAATTTCTTTTCCCTTGAAAGCTTGCAGTTTCACAGTATTATGTCTGAGTGATGCTTTCCCTCCATTAGTTTTATCTGGGAAATTATAAGCCACCTAGATTTATAGGATTTTACTTCCCATTATGGGAGCCTAGTTTTCCATCACATCACTGATAATTGTTCTTCACCCATGATCCTTATGGTGCTAAAGGCAAGGGGCCATTCTAGGTCTTCTTACCTGAGCTTTCGACAGCACTGCTCCCCCTCGCCCACCCTCTTACCTGCTTCTCCTTCTCTTGGTTCCCAGGAAGCCACTGCAGTGGCTTTTTCCCTTCTCATGAATCTTCATTTCCTTTGCATGTTCTTCTTCCTTCCATTTAATTTCATGGTGCTCCAGGGCTTAGATCTCAGGCGTCTTTATTCTCCACTTTCACTCCTTTAGGTGATCTGTAGACTCTTGGAACATTAGGTCCGATCTCAGCACTGATTTGCAGATTCTACTTTTCCAGCCCCAACCTCTGCTGCTCACTGCAGCTTCATATATTCAATTACTGGTGGCTTTTGCATGTGGAGGTCTAACAGGTACCTCGGACTAAACACGTCCAAATGGAGCTCCTGCCCTGCCTTGCCCAACCCTCTCCTCCCACTCTTCACTGCTTCAGCTGATGGCACTTCCATCTTTTCAGTTGCTCGGTCTTGGAATCATCCTTGATGCCTCCCTTTTTCTCACACCCATATCAATTTGCAGCCGATTCTGTTGGCTCTACCTTCAAAATACATGCTCTGGCCACAGCCACTATTACCCTCCTGATCCAAGGCCCTTTCGTCTTGGATTATGCCCGAGGAGCCTGAGTCACTGCAGAGGCATCTGACCAGTCTCCCCACCTTTGCATTTATGCCTCCTGCCCTCGCCAGTACTTTCTTAACACAGAGGCCAGAGAGATAGAGCCCTTTAAAATAAGTCGGACCACGTCCCTCCTCCGCTCGGAACCCTCCCCGGTGTCCTTCTCACTCAGAGGAAAAGCCAAAGTCGTCTGGGGCTGCAAAGCGCTAAAGCATCTGCAACCCTCCCACTCCTCTGTTTATCTTTGCTCTGTTCTCCCAGATGCTGCAGTGGCCACCTTGGTATTCCTTGAAAACTGCAGGCATGCTCCTACCATGCTTTTCCTCTGCCCGGGATGCTCCTCCCCTGGGTTTCTGTGTGGCTCACTCTTACCTCGTATCTCCTTTGGGTCTTTACTTGAATGGACAAGTTTGATTTTGCTGTAACTTTGAGAATTTGAAGATGAGATCTTTCTTAATCCCTATAGGTCATCATTCCTTGCATATTCCCTTTCCCTTTCCAAATACTCCTTTTATGTTTCAGATGGTTTTTCAAGTTTCTCTTCTTTTGCAGATTCCATTCTTGGCAAAGTTAATTATGGTCTTGCTGCTTTGATCTTAGGTATTTTTATTGTAGTTTCCATTTCATTGTACCCATTTTTCTCTGCCTATTCATGTTTAAATGTTGTTATTTGTATCCTTTTTAAAAAATTCATTTTGAGAAAAGTTGTCTTAGAAAGTGGTTCACTTTCTAAGTATTTCTAAGTTCACTGAGTATTTAGCGAACACCTGCTTTATTCCAGGCCTGTCGTCCTCACCATGACCTGCTGAGGAGAACCCCAAACTCAGAGGGGTCACAACCTTGGCCAGAGTCGCATAGTGAATACATCCATCTGGCTCCAAAGCCCAAGTTCTTTCCTCTAAGCCCCACCACATTGCTCTTTTTATTTCTAAAACAAGAGTTTTGGGCACATATTTGAATCTGCTCACTCATTCACAAGTGCCAGGCACTATTCTAAAGGGGGAGACAGACAATAATAAAATTAATGAAAACATTATTTAGAGTTGAAAACATGAGCATTTTGGAAAAGATAAAGTGGAAAAAGATGATAAGAAGTGCCTGCATGGGGTGGTGTTGATTTGACTTTGGATCTGCTGAATTGCTTTAAGAACCTCTGATGGGAACCAAATTTTTGTATATTTTTCAACGAAATTGCAAATCATGGCCCATTGATTCTTCAGCTTTTAATAAACGAGCTCTTAACTAATATTTATTTCTCCAGTTGTAGAAAAATGATTATTGAAGGTATCTTCACATCTTAACTAGAGATACCAATTTACAGATGATACTTCTCATGATAAAAGCATTACTAGGAAAAAAACTACTATTAATCAATGTAGTTCCCTTAGAATATCGTCTGTATGAGCTCATCATAATTCATTGTGTAAAAAGTATTTGCATGCATTTTAATGTATTTCTGTGTTCATGGGTATAATTTCAGGATTCACAGCTGGTAATAGAAGCTTATAAATCAGGGTTTGAGCCTCCTGGAGACATTGAATTTGAGGATTACACTCAGCCAATGAAACGCACTGTGTCAGACAACAGCCTTTCAAATTCCAGAGGAGAAGGCAAACCGGAGCTCAAGTTTGGTGGCAAATCCAAAGGAAAGTTATGGCCGTTCATCAAGAAAAATAAGGTACTGATGGTTGGATCCTGTGTGAAATGACTTATAAGGTGTGGAGATTTTTTCTTTATCTTTTAGTGTTGAAAAAAACTAAGATCTTAAACCTGTAGTTTCAGAAAGGAAAAAAAAAAGCTAGTGTGCTATTTTATCTTAAAGGTCTTTCTTTTTGGTGGTGGTGTTTGCCATGGCCCTTTGTCTTATTTCAGATGCATTATCACTTGTACCGTGTCACCCACACTAACAGATAACTGACCTCTCAGCCGTTCTGCATCATGCTTATCACCCCGAAATCTCCTAGGCTGCTGCGTACCTTGACTGGGAGAGAGCATATGGCGCAAAATTTCTTTAACAACGTATCAGTGCATCTAATTGAAATTGTTGCCATGTTTAGAACTTGGTTTTGAATTCATGTTAACGTGTGTTTCCATGAACGTTTTTCATTTTCTTTTCATAGTGTGATAAACAGGTGCATGGCAGCATTAACCTGGGGACATAAAATATGATCAAGGCAACTTTACTGCTTTAACCTTAGGATGATTTAATACTTAATTTTAAGAGACTGTCTTGCAGTTTTCATAACCTTAGCATTTAAGGGTTTTCATTTTCTTCCATTGAGCTATGTTAGTTTAGGCAATATAGAAATATTTACCCTCCTGGCTCTTACTGGTTTAGAATAACTAATTAGAGTTTGCATGTGAAAGTCTGCACGAGCTTCTTGTCAACTATTTCTTGCTCTTGTTCTGTTGCATTGCTTACTAAACCTCCCACTTTCATCACATTCTTCATTTAACATGTTCTACATGTTTTCTTTTGGACCATGGCCTAAATATTTAATTGTTTGTGTTTTTCTTGCTTTGGATTTCAAATATTATTTGATGCTTATTTTTGTTTTGTGTCTTATCTTCTTGTTTCTGATTTTCACTCTGTCACTGCTCCATCTCTTACACGTAGCTTGTGTCCCTTTTAACATCCCCCCATCAGCCTCCCCCTCCTCCCCCTGCCTCTGCCTCACCCTCTGCTGTTCCCAACGGCCCCCAGTCTCCCAAGCAGCAAAAGGAACCCCTCTCCCACCGCTTCAACGAGTTCATGACCTCCAAACCCAAAATCCACTGCTTCAGGAGCCTAAAGCGTGGGGTAAGTTCTGCTCTGGAATCCTGTCTCTCTTGAGCGCTTTGTGGCATGTTTTGTTCTGCATAACTTATTTTGTTTGTGAATGAATCCATTGTGTTTTCCCATAACATAAAAAAAAAAAAATAAGAACCTGTGATTCTTTGTAGCTAGAAAGAAGAAGAAAGAAAGAGTGAAGCAGGATGGATGGAAGGAAAGAGAAAGCAAGGCAGCCAGCCCAAAGTTCTTTCTGTCTCTGGTACATTTTGAAAAGACTTTACCCCACTTCCCCTTTAAAGTATCCAAGTCATTAATTTTTTACCTTGATTTTACCAAAAAAGGAAACTTAGATTCCATTCCTGAAACTAGCAGCATATGAGATGAGGAATTGGAAGTGACTGTGGAGTCAGCAAGTATTCGCTTAATAATTACTACAGCAATGCGGATGTGACATTCCCTGAGCTATGCCTCAGGGTTCAAAGGGGAATTGTCACAGTGGTTTCATTTGCTATTTTGGTGAAATTATAAGAAGTTGATAAAATATTTGTTAACTGGAAAAGGCCTAATTCAGTATTTCTCTTTAAAGGGTGAAATAATAAAGTGGTCAACATTTATTGAGCACTTATTACGTGCCCTGCTCTGTTCTGTGTGCTCATTTACAGTTTTTCGACCACTTTGTGAAGGCTAGGTGGCACTAATATTTCCTTATTTTGTTACTGCTGGGGAAATTGAAGCATAAAAAGACGACGTTAGGAAGATGTAGAGCCAGGATTTAAAGCCAGGGAGTCTGTTCATAGAGTCTGGGATTCTGTGGCATCCACATTCAGGGAAAAAGTATTATAGTGGACTCATAAGTGGATCTTATTAAGAGTCCAGTTTGATGTTATAATTAAGATTGATGTGCTTAAGGCACAGAGCTTGATACAGCCATCCAACATAGATACCTGTTTGGTTTACAGAAAAAGGTTGCAATAAAGTCATTTTTAGCCTCCTGAATCAATCTAAGTGGTCAGTCTAGCCTAAGCCTTCCCAGACTATCCTTTCTAATGAAGAGTGATATTTGGTAATCAAGAACAAAGAGGTATTTAGTGCATTAACACATCCAGTAAGGTTGGGTTTTTTTTAATCCTGTCCTGTGGGAGTTGTAATACAGCTCTAGTGGAATGCTTTCTTTTACAAACATGATTTTTATTTTTCTTGTTTACTGGGATCTGCAGCCAGCTGAGAGTTGGGTTACTTCTTCCCAAGCAGTGCCTCATAGTTAAGTTATCTCTAAAACCAAAGCTGGATGTCAGTCTTTTGGCTAATAAGCTGCATTTGCAGGTAAAGGCAAGCCCAGCATTAGTTCTAAAGTAAAAATTCTTGAGTTTTGTTTTTTTTCTTGAGTGTCAGCTGATACATGGATATAGGAAGAGATTCTAAACCCTAACTTCTTAATTAGATGAGAGGTGTCCTTCTCAGATTTGGAACCAACAGCTGATTACCAGTAAGAGAATAGTGTAGTCATTGTTACCCTGACAATCATATTTCTTTGATTCCACATAAAGCACTTTGGGTAAAAAAGAATATAAATATATAATAGATAACTATAAGTGATAATAAATTGTCACCTTTTAAAATAAGGGACAAAACATTTCTTTATAGGCAGAGTTCCTTTAATAAGAAAATCACAAAGTTTTATGCAAACAATACAGTTGGTGGAATTATCTTGTTTTAAGGCTACCCAGAATATCAGATTAAGAATTAGAAATTTAATTTCCTAAAGATGTGAAGAGAGCCATTGTTAGAAGGCAGAGCATAGCTTCACCAGTGGATGATGGATTGTGCTGAGCTCTATTATTAGGACTTACTGAGGAAGCTGCAGCATCGGAGCTTGATTATTTTAGAACTCCACTCATTGTTCATCGAGGAATTTCCAACATATGATAAGGGTGTTTTTGCTAGACTGTAAGGTTTTATGTTAACTGTAAATAAGCTAACCCACCTCTGCCACTTCTAAAATCTTTACGAAGCACTCATGTATTATATTTATAATAAATATCTCTACATTTGTCTTTTGGACTCTCATGATGAGTTATGTTGAATGTTCATGATTGTTTAGCATTTGTTTATGTGTCTATTCCGGTCTTTCAACATTGCACAGTCTGTTGATTGCAAATAGTTTCTGAATCTGTGTTTCATGATATTCTCAAAATATTTAGGAAAAGACCAAAGAATTCAGTAATCAATAAGTATAAGAAAAAGATGGTTAGAAAAAATGTAACACTTAAAAAAACCATGAGGCCGGGCACGGTGGCTCACGCCTGTAATCCTAGCTCTCTGGGAGGCCGAGGTGGGCGGATCGTTCTGAGCTCGGGAGTTCGAGACCAGCCTGAGCAAGAGCGAGACCTCATCTCTACCAAAAATAGAAAGAAATTAAT
>CAUYSK010024830.1:0-24023 GCA_963575035.1 Avahi laniger | reverse complement strand
AAAGAAATTAGCCAAACAACTAAAAAAATAGAAAAAATTAGCCGGACACAGTGGCATGTGCCTGTAGTCCCAGCTACTCGGGAGGCTGAGGCAGGAGAATCGCTCGAGCCCAGGAGTTTGAGATTGCTATGAGCTAGGCTGACGCCATGGCACTCTAGCCCAGGCAAGAAAGTGGGACTCTGTCTCAAAAAAAAAAAAAAAATGCATGAAACAAGTAGTTTTTGAGTTAAATAATTCTAAAGGAGTTCCTCTTCAGTTTAAAAGCAAATTTGTGTGTTGATCTGGAGTATAAGATCTGTGAATGAAAGTTTGTTCCTGGAAGATCTTGAGCTAGTCAGAAAGGTTTGACTAGTAAATTATGTACGCTACTTTGACTTAATGATACTACTGATCTAACACAGTTACCTCATGCCTATTACCCCATTCCCAAAGAAAAATCGGAAGTAGTTGCATTGTTAACTGTTTAACTTTTTCAAAACAATGGAGATTTGAACTATATAATTTTATGAATGATAAACTCAGAGCCCAGTGAGAAACAAAACACATTCCATTTCTCAGTGACTTTTCTGAGGGAGAAATCTCCAACCTAATTTTATCAGATTAGTTCCAGACTTGCTTCTAACTGCTTGTAAGTCATCACCATTGGAATTTCCCCCCAGGCTCAAAGCTGGACTCATCAGTAAGTCTTTAGACTAAAGTCTAAAACTTACTGTTTCTTCCCACTTCGAGCCAAACTCTTACTTCCTCTGTAAACATGCGTTGATATCCTCTAAACCAGAAATCTGGAGGTTGTCTTTGAACATTTCTTACTACATTCTGTTGTGTCATTTTTATCTCCAAAGTGTCTGTTGATACGACCTCTTTTAGTCCTGATCATCTCACTTTAGGGCCTCATTTCTTGGGAACTATGACTGTTAACTATGGCTGCTGCATTGGCTAGTTACTTCCTTGCCCTCTGTCTCTTCTTTCTGATTCATCTTCCACATTGTTGTCCTAGTTCTCTCCCTAGAGCCAAATACCATATTATATTTATATTATATATGTCATATATATGATATAAAATGTATAAAATATATTCCCTAGCTTAAAATCTTTAAGTGGTTTAATACCCACAGGATAAAATTCGAACCCTTACCCTAAAAAAAACATGTCAACTCTTCCAGCATAGTCCCTTGCCATCCGCATTTACACTTCACAGTTCAGCCTGCATTGCTCACAGTATGGGCTTTGGAGTTAGGCAGCCCAGATTCAAATCCCCGCTGTGCAGATATGTGAGTTCTTGTGCCAGAAAACATGACTTCAGGGATGGGAGTTAACTGAGTTGTCTATTTTCCCTCCTAGGATACACAGGCATGTTTCTAGGCTTTCTATACCTCTCTTTCCTTCCCTGTAATATGGGGGAGAGGGTAATACCTACCTCTTAGATTTATAAGAAATAAGATTGTTTATAAATAGTGCTGATATTGATTAGCACTAAATAAGTGGTAGCTTCACTGTTAGGGGTATAAAATGGTGCAACCATTTGGAAAACAATTTGGCAGTTTTTCAAAATGTGAAACAGAGTTAGCATATGACCCAGAAATCCTATTATGTATATAGACAAGAGAAATAAAAACATGTTCACGTGAAAACTCATACATGTTCATAATAGCCAAAAAGTAGAAACAATCCAGATGTTCATCAGCTGATGAGTGGATGAACAAAATACGGTTTATCTGTAAAGTGGAATATTATTCAGCAATAAAAAGAAATGAAATACTGATACATTCTACAACCTGAATGAACCCTGAAAACATTATGCTAAGTGGAAGAAGCCGATTACAACAGACCATATCGTGTATAATTCCACTTATATGAAATGTCCAGAATAGGCAAATGCATCGAGACAGAAAATAGTGTTTGCTGAGGCTGCAAAGAGAGAGGATGAAGACGCTAATGGGTGTGGAGTTTCTTTTGGGGGTGATGAAAATGTTTCAGAATAAAATGGTGATGACAGTTGTACAACTCTGTGAATATACTAAAACCACTGAATTGTACACTTTAAAAGGATGAACTTTATGGTAAGTTATATCTCAATAAAGTTGTTAAAAATAAGAGCTCTTATACCCATTTGTTTTCAGTTCCCTCAAAAGCTTCCTAAGGGCAAATTCTGTGTCATCTTTATGTTTTCATCTAGCACACAATGCCTTGTGTGTAGTATGCTTAATAGATGGTGCAGTGTGAATGAGTCTTTATGAAGCAAGCTGTTAGAGGTTAAGTTGAGGAGAAAATTGTATGAAAATCTCCTCAGATTATATTACCAAAGTACATCTTTGCAGATATTTGAGTTCTTGTGCCAGAAAACATGGCTTTAGGGATGGGAGTTAACTGAGTTGTCTATTTTCCCTCCTAGGATACACACCTGCTAAAACTGCTTAAAACGTTAGAAGGACATGCTTATGGCGTTTCTTATATCGCATGGAGTCCAGATGACAACTATCTTGTTGCTTGTGGCCCAGATGACTGCTCTGAGCTTTGGCTTTGGAATGTACAAGTGAGCGAGTTCCATCCTTGGTTTAGCCTTTAAGTACAGCAAAGTCATAATGCACATATTCATTATAATTTTATTTTTGGTTTATAGAACAGAGCCATTAAACTTAAATTACTGTAATGTATCTCTTAGAAAAGATAGTTCTTCAAATGGAACCCAAGTGTTCAGATTTATACATTTAAATATTACGCTAAGTAATAGTTTTTGAAAGCGTGATCGGTGCTGTATTTGTGGTTAGGTTCAGGGAGCTGACAAAACACAGAATAGATGGCTTCCTCTCAATAAAACAGAGCTTGAAGTAAATCTGATGTAAAAGATGAAAGAAAATTTTTTTTCCATTGAAGCTTTTTTTCCTCCAGTGGGACTACATATATAGTCTTGATTATATAATAGAGATTTAATTTATAGTGCCTATATATGTCTTTGAGGCAATTTTGAATTTCTGAATGGTTAAACTGTTGTTTTATGTAATATTTTATGTAATTGTTCTGAAAAGGTGATCTTTTAATCAGTTTTCAGATTATTTGTGTTTTTAGGTAGGTTTCTAATAACCTCACCTACTCGTTATTTTGAGTATTACAGAAGAAAAGACCATTCCCACTTCCAGCAATTAGTGTATTAACATATTTTTGAATAGAAAATGCCAAGAATTCAGCTGTTGTATGTGTATTTGTGCTTTTCAACTTCTATGTTAACTGTTTATGTCAATCAACCCAAAAGGGTAAATAGGTGAGAGTAGTTAAAAATTTGCTGGAAAGATTTAGATCACTGAACATTTTTATTTTTCCAGTGTAAGGCAGACATTTGGGTTTCTGTTTTTGTGCCCTCTTTGCTTTTAATACTTGGCCCCATTTCCTAATCATACCCTTTGTTTTCACTCTTTATTTTTACTTTTGATTACCCATTTCTCACAGGAAAATTATGCCCATGTACTTTTTATTATATCAAGGGCAGCTATTATCTCTCAGATCCTGTTTCTAATCCCTGAACAAAATGGAATCAAGACTAGATTAAATGGTATGTGTATACCTTCTAAGTTGAATAACTTAGAAAATGTAAAGGAGGGTATCTGAGGATTGTAACCAGGAAATATTCTGGCTTAGTTGGAAATGCTGTAGGATGGCTGTGGCAAACGGTAGAAGGATTCCTGTTACTATTACTTTTAATTAAAATAAGGTTACATATCAGAAAAATAATTTTTTCTCTTCTCAGCTTCCCTAGTATATTGTAAGCATTTGAATATGAAATTTAACATAATTTAGACTTCTCTTTGTCCTAGTGTAAGAATGTAGTTTTTCTAGCCTTTAGTCATGTTTGTGAGGAATTGCTAATTGCATTAACTGTAGTTTTAGAATAAAATTTACAAAGAACTTTGGACTGAGGAGAAGTAGAATTTCAGAAGGTATAGGTACGTAGCCTTGGGATTTTCATCATCTTGCTTGGGGAAAATTATGTCTTAAGTTTTAGTTTATGAATGTAATTGATGAAGATGAGAGATTTATTGAAGTTTATCTCATCATATATACTCTTTGGGTCACCTATGCCAGGCATGAATGAAGTTCAACTCCTAGGTTTTTCTTCAAATCTTTAATTTCTTTTCTGAGTGCTATAGTCCTTTTTGTGTGTGTGTGTGTAGGACTGCTTAAAACAATTCATTTCTCTAATTAGAAACACCAAATTTACCGGATATCCCAGTTACTTTTTTTTTTTTTACATATTCTTTTTTTTTCTTTATACATTCCCTTTAAAGGGTTATCTTGAAAGTCTTATCCACAGTTTTATTTCCTTGTAGACAGGAGAACTGAGGACAAAAATGAGCCAGTCTCATGAAGACAGTTTAACAAGTGTGGCTTGGAATCCAGATGGGAAGCGCTTTGTGACTGGAGGTCAGCGTGGGCAGTTCTATCAGTGTGTGAGTATTCAGGGCCCTCTTCTCAATGTCTGCTTGTTTAAAAGCAAATTTAGTTGTGTTTAAATAAAGAATTCACTTGACTCAATATCTTTTATAAAGTATGCTATATAAAGACCTACTTTACCATCCTCCTAGGCAAGCACCATCCTGTAGAATTTTGTTATTTTTTCCTTCATTCATTTTATGACTTCAAATGTTTGTATGAAATATAGACTTTGAGTTTAGTAAAACAAAAAATTTACTTTGCTAAACATTTTTGTTCTTATAAGCAAATTTCTAATTTATAGAAATGGAAATATTTAGCATTTAATTGGTTTTGAGATTTTCTGCCCTTTAAATTTTTGTAACCAAAAAACAAATTGCTGAATTTCATGGATAGACTGTCTTAAATATTTGAGGAATATTGGTGACAAGTGCTACCAGAGAACTTTTCAGTCTCTGGGTTATCTTCTGCTCAATAGCTGCTCTAATTATCGATTATCTTGGATTGTTGGAGTGATAAAAGTAACAGATAAAAAAGTCTTACGACAAAGTAAACAGTGATACAAATGTGTCATTAGTATTTTGTCTAGATTCTGTCTTGTCTCATATCACTGCCTTGAATAGTTCTAATAGGCAGTTTCAGATTTTATTTTTTTGGAGACAGGGTCTCATTCCGTTGCCCAGGCTAGAGCTGTGGTGTCATCATAGTTCAAATTCCTGGTCTCAAGTGATCCTCCTGCCTCAGCCTCCCAAGTAGCCAGGACTACAGGCATGCACCACTGCATCTAGCTAATTTTTTATTTTTTGTAGAGACAGGGTCTTGCTATGGGCCAAACTGGTCTCAAACTCCTGGGCTCAAGCAATCTTCCCCCACCTCAGTTTCCCAAAGTGTTAGAATTTACAGATGTGAGCCACTGCACCTGGCCCAGATTTATTTTTTAAAGTTAAATTAAGCAAGATAATAAACCATTTAATTTAGCTAAAACAATCTACCAGTTTCTTTTATTAAGCTGGTTTGAAACACATGGAATTTAGTGTCATATTATCTCAGCATGATTATAAGCTGTTCTCAGGTCTCAGGGTGCAAGACAACCATGTATATTTCTTCTGACTTTGCTGTCCCATACAGTGTTTAAGCCTTCAGGGTACTGGACATGGTAATTCTCTAATCTTTAAAATGGGAACAGTAATTCCTCTCAGAACTTTGAATATGTATTAAGATAATGACTGTAAGAGCTTTGATCTATAGAGCACATTACAAATTTGATAAAGTTTTGAAAAATATTGTAACAGATTCCTAAGTTCTGTATAAAGCTATAGGATGTTTTAGTAATCTTTTTCAATATCATAACTGCTGAATATTATAGGACAAATTCCAGCATAGTGAATTTTAAAGGAGTTTTTGAATTTTTTTCTAATAAAAGTGAGACCTTACTTGGAAATTAGGATTGTTTTCTTTCTTTTTATTTTGTTTATACATGGTGGGCTATTGAAGAAAAATAGATTTACACATCATCCCATCCACTCTTAGGTAATGTTGTAATGAAATTTGATCTATATTCAAATTCTTATAGTGAAAAACACTATAAGAAAAACACTTAACAATTAGGTTGAGATCAATCTCAGGAAAAAACAAACCTATTGCTAAAAGATATTGTAAAGAGATTCTTTTGGTTCTTTGTTTGCTTTCTGAGTGCTGCTCAGTAATGGAGTTAATAGTAGTTTTCTCCTGCTCAGGATTTAGACGGTAATCTCCTTGACTCTTGGGAAGGGGTGAGAGTGCAATGCCTTTGGTGCTTGAGTGACGGGAAGACTGTTCTGGCATCAGATACACACCAGCGAATTCGGGGATATAACTTCGAGGACCTTACAGATAGGAACATGTAACTATTTTTTGTTTCTATTAAATAGCAATTATCTGATTTGTATTCAAATGTATAGTAGAACTTTTTCAAAACAGCTTTGATTATGTTTTTTGTTTTGGTTTTGATTTGATTGGTAATTTGTATTGTTGGTCAGGTAGGACTTAGTAATCATTAACTCAGATTGTTCTCGGTTGAAGTATAGTGCATGATAATGATTGCAGGCAAAATTGTCATATTTAAGCTGGAACATTTTATAATTTGAATGTCTTCATTCTTAATATGTTGCTTTTGACAAATTATTTTCTGGTTGCAGAGTACAAGAAGATCATCCTATTATGTCTTTTACTATTTCAAAAAATGGCCGATTAGCTTTGTTAAATGTAGCAACTCAGGTATGTTTATTAATATAATTTTCAGAAAAATTTAGCTTGGTATAAGTTTTATTCTAATTATGATATTAGTATATAACATATTTTACTTATTCTTAAATTTTGTTACATGTGTTTGATCCTTAAATATGTAGAATCAACCATAAATTTATCAGAACATTGGCATTTTTCATAAATAGAAAATAAAAGTGTTCTATCAAGCAAAGAGATATTCACAGATTACTTTTTAAAATTATTTCGAGTTGAGGTAGAATAAATACCTGTATTTTCTTTTGCCTTCAGGGAGTTCATTTATGGGACTTGCAAGACAGAGTTTTAGTAAGAAAGTATCAAGGTGTTACACAAGGGTTTTATACAATTCATTCATGTTTTGGAGGCCATAATGAAGACTTCATCGCCAGTGGCAGTGAAGGTAAATTGTATCATATCAGTTTACACATATTGATATTAAAGTTTCTTAATTCCCTCTCAATTTATGAAGATAGTCGTGTCTCCAAGAAAATTCAAGATACTAAATTACAAATTTTTTGAGTTATTTATCCAATATACTGTTAATTTCCCTTTTTTGTAATGACTTACACCCTCTTTATTGTTACAAATCTGTAGTGCCTGTTCTGACCATGTAGAGGTGTGTTTGGGGCATGTATCAAATCAAGATTTAGTTAAATCATTGTATATTTTCTTATGCTGGGTCGTTTTTTCATGGGACTGGTAGTTTTTCAAGGGTTGGTAGTGTCTAAAAGGTTAAAGTTAGTTATGTTTTACCTGAGCTTGGACAGAATTGACTATAGTTAGATCTTCAGTATTTCTTCAGTGACGATAGAGATTAATTCAGTTTGATAATTATTACAGTTTCAGAAAAACTGAAATTAAGAGACTTCATCCCTACTCTTACTCTTTTTTTTTTTTTTTTTGAGACAGAGTCTCACTCTGTTGCCTGGGGCGAGTGCCATGGTGTCAGCCCAGCTCACAGCAACCTCAAACTCCTGGGCTCAAGGAATCCTACTGTCTCAGCCTCCCAATTAGCTGGGACTACAGGCATGCGCCACCATGCCCAGCTAATTTTTTCTATATATATTTTTAGCTGTCCAATTAATTTCTATTTTTGATAGAGACAGGGCCTCACTCTTGTTCAGGCTGGTCTCGAACTCCTGAGCTCAGAACCATCCGCCGGCCTTGGCCTCCCAGAGTGCTAGGATTACAGACGTGAGCCACTGCGCCGAGCTCTTACTCTTAACTCTTGTGAATAAGTTTGTTCTCCAGTCTAAAAGCGTCAGTGTTCCGGGCAGGCATGTATCTTAAGTCTGTCCAATCTAAAATATGAATTGTTCTGTATTCACAAAAGGTGGTAGCGTAGAAAAGACAATAATAGATGAGAAAAAATAAAATAAAAATTGTTTAAAAGATGCAAACACAAATAAGTGAGACAGTAGTAAAACTTAGTGTACTTTTAAGGTGATAGGAACATAATTAATGGCAAATTACTGCAAGTTTTCATTCAACACATTTTTCTTGCGTACCCATTATACAGTTCTAGGTACTATAGAAGCAAATTATTTAAGACACTTTTAAAAATAGTTTTATAAGATAGACCAAGGAACTATATTATGTTGGTAAACACTTTTGGTTATGTTCCATTTATTGTAGATGTCCCGATCTTGACCAAAAACTGATTTCAATAGATAATAGAATCATAAAGTAAAACAAGTTTTTCCTTTGAGAATAAAGTATATTTAAGGATTGGAAAAGGTGAGTTATTTAGGAATTTATATTTTAACATTAAGCACATGAATTTCTCTTTTCCTTCTTTACCCAAAAAATCGGTGTCAGACAAGATTGGGAGGAGAGAGGAGTGGTTTGTTAGGTAACAAGTGTGAATTCACTTTTTTCCAATCAAATTATTTTTTTATCTATTGTACCATGTTATGGTCTTCCAAATTCTCCATTGGTTTCTAATTGACTTTTTCTATGGTCTGAATATGTTAAAACCTTCTACTTCTATTTGCTTTTTAGTTTCTCCTATTCTTAAGATCTCTTCCCCCATGGTCTATTCAGTCTTGCTTCTGCTAGTTTTTTTTTTTTCTCTTAATTGTGCTGCAGAATCCCCCATAGCTCTCTCTAAAAATATATACCCTAGAGGTGCTTAAAAGTATGCACAGCTACCATTATCTCTATTGATGACAAACTTTTTTTAAGCCCAAACTAACTTAGAACCAAGCCTGCTGAATCATATAATTAAACCACAATTTATTCTGTTTAGAGCTAAAAATGAGACAATTATGAAGTAAAGAGATTAGTTTTCTCATGACTCAAGTGCTTTAGAATGGTTCTGAAAATGTTTTGAACACCAGAAATAGTGAATATACCATGACTGCAGTAATCCATTTGCCACTTAATTGGAAGGACCCTCCAAATCCCCAAACATTTATATATAAAATGTCAGTGTAAAATAGAGCAATTAGGAAACTTTTTCCCCAAAAAGTTGTGCCACACTCAAGCTTTTTCATTGTGCTGGCAATGTATAGAAAAACTAGACGTATTTTTTACGCTTGCAGAAGCAGTGGATTTCCCAGACTGACAGAACAAGCAGAGCTTGATCATAAAGCCTATCATTCTGACCTTGATTACATCAAATCCTGCTTTTTTGCTGCCTCTTCAGCTAGTATCCTCCTTGCATTATATATTAACGAAAGCATTTTCCTTTGCACATAGGAACGTTTCAGTTGTATCACACTTTTAACCCTGTGATGTTTCTCCTTTTAGACCTCTTCAATTTAGAAGGGAAACACGGCTAATTTGCCTTTTTCTTTTTCTTTCTAATTTCATTTTATGCAAGAAAATGAAATTATTTTCATTTTCAAAAATTATCGAACAACAAATACCTTCTAAGAAAGATAAATCCATTTCTTCAATTAGTGCCGTGTAGCGTTTGCTTCACACACAAAAAAGGTTCAGATATAGGCTCAGCTTTTTATTTTTATGTTGGAAGTTTTAAAACCAGGGCACATTCTCCATGAAGTTTCCTCAGTTGGCAGCATACCCGCTGATAGTTTCCACATTGACCACATAGTTGACTGTACATCATCAGATTAAACACCCTCCCAATTCAGCCTGAGACTCTGCCTTCTGTTCAAGAACCATCACCTGCACTTAATCTATTCACAGTGACATGGTATTTACTCTGTTCAAAACACCTCTTCCTATACAAATATATTTAATCCTCTTATAACAACAAGATGAGGTAAGTATCCCCATTTACAGATGAAGAGTTGCAAAGAATGAGTAACTTGCCCAAAGTTACATAGCTAGTGACTAAGTTGGAGAAAGGATGTGATTTTGGGTAGTCTGGTTCTGGAGTCTATACTCTTAACCAATACTCTGTACTATTTTGTTGTTTTGGTTTGTTTTTGAAGATTAGTTTATTGCAAAAAAAGAAAGCTGTAGGGATTTTGAGGATTTTGGTTGGTTTATAGAGACAGGGTCTCACTCTGTCACCCAGGCTGTAGTGCAGTGGTATGATCATAACTCTCCACAACCTTCAACTCCTAGGCTTAAGCGATCCTCCCATCTCAGCCTCCCAAGTACCTAGGACTACAGGCATTCGCCACCATGCCTGGCTAATTTATTTTTATTTATTTTTGTATAAATGAGGACTTACTATGTTGCCCAGGATAGTCTCAAACTCTTGGCCTCAAGCAGTCCTCTTGCCTCAGCCTCCCAAAGTACTGGGATTATAGATGTGAGCCACTGTGCCCAGTTTGTTTTTTATAGTCATTTCATGACATTATATAAATAGTCTTCTACAAAGCCATATTATGGTGCAGATAAGTGTCCATTGTCTAAACTCACTAGTAAGCTCTTGAGCAGGACTCCTCTGGATTTGAAACCCTACTTTACCATTTACTAGCTGTTAACCTCACAGTGTTCCAGTCACGATAAAAAGGGTGAGATAGTGATGAAGATTAAATAATGTATATAAAGCGCTTGGTATCTAGTACTTTGTAAGCACCCAGTAAGAGTTTAGCTATCATCTTCATTGTTGCTGTTTTTGAATTTGAATATATCACTGCTTTTTTTTTTGAGACAGGGTCTCACTCTATTACCCAGGCTAGAGTGCAGTAGGGTCATCATAGCTCACTCCATCCTCAAACTCCTGGGCTCAAACAATCCTCTCACCTCAGCCTCCTGAGTAGCTGGGACTACAGGCACGTACCACTATGCCTGGATAATTTTTCAGTTTTCGTAGAGACAGGGTCTTGATTTTGCTCAGGCTGATCTCAAACTCCTGACCTCAAGCGATCCTCCTGCCTCGGCCTCCCAAAGTGCTAGGATTATAGGTGTGAGCCACTGCAACTGGCCAATACGTTGCTTTTCTGTCACCTCACATTTCCATAGATTTTATCATTATCCCTATCTCGGATTTGTTTATGTCCAAGGACCTCAATTTGTAATTATTTATTACTCATGTGTTGACAGATATATTGTAGATAGATTTTTTTTTTTGTGACTTGAGAGCTGATCATCTTTAACAGGAAAAAAGTGTATTTTATTAAAATGGCTTTTCATAAGGTAATTCATTAAATTTTTCATGTTATACTTGTTATCCCTTTAAGTTCTAGTAAGTAAAGGTCATATGTTCTGTGTGCAGTGAATGACAAACTTAAGATCAGTTGGTTTTGTTAATGTAAAACAACTCCCTAACTTTTCTCTAAATTACTGTGTATTCAGATCACAAGGTTTACATCTGGCACAAACGGAGTGAACTGCCAATCGCGGAGCTGACGGGGCACACACGCACAGTGAACTGTGTGAGCTGGAACCCGCAGGCTCCGTCCATGATGGCCAGCGCCTCAGACGATGGCACTGTTAGAATATGGGGACCAGCGCCTTTCATAGACCACCAGAATATTGAAGGTAATACTGTTGTACAGGGTTCCTGTGTTTTCTCCAAAAGAAACATTCTGCTTATTATGAAGTTGTAGCATTTTAAAGCAGTAGTTTATTTAAAGGGTGCTATATGATTTATTTTTTCTCTCTTTTAGAGATGGTACCTCTCTCACTCTTAAAAAAGAGTTTAAGTAATCTAAGAGCCAATAGTGGTCATTGTTTTGCAGGGGACAGGGATGAAAATAAGCTGAAATGTGACACCTCATTTATTTCCATTTAGCTATTTTTAAAGATTTTGTTGAAAGTCTTGCTTCATCATGCTACCTAAATGTTAACGTTGCAGGAAGCATGTTATACACGTGAGAACTAGCCAGTATACAAAATTTGAAAAACTTTATAAGATTTAATGATCTTGATTATGGATTTTACTCTTAAAAACAAATGTCTGTTAACACTATGTAGCATACTAACATGAGCTATGTTTGATAGGGAAAGAGAAGGAAACTAAAATCTACCATGTACCTGTGTAAAGCTAGTCCCTTTATATACACTGTCTTGCATAATAAATTGTTCATATCCTTTAAGGGAAGTATTTTTATTCTCATTTTTAGAGGTAAGGAAACTGAAGCATGGCAAGGCTAATTAACTTGTTCATTGCTGCCAAGTCTTCAAATCTAGGTCTAAAAGGTTTTTTCCACTATTTTGAGATACTTCACAAAGAAAGCACAAAGTGTAAGGCTAATAGTTAAGGGCAAAAGCTTAATTGAACATGATATCAGTATTAAAAGAGGTAATGAGAAATTTTATGTAAATGACTTATCTCTTTTGTCAGATAGAGCAAGTAAAATGTTTAGTTTGCTTAGAAGGAAGTAATTTACCTAGAAACTGATAAACAGATTTTTGTTCAGCATGTCCCGCCTAAATGTTTTATTAAGAAAAAATGACTGACTGCTCTCTGTTAAGTGACTGTCAGTGGAGCAGGGCTGTCAGGGCAGCATGTATGGTTTGAAAAAGTACATTCCCTACACTTTGTTTTTGTCTTTGTGGTACAAACTATAGAAGGCTTGACCATTTCTTACTGGCAGGTGAGGCTATGCAGCCAGAGAGCACAAAGCATGAAGAGTGTAAGGGCAAGACGTGTGAGAACTACCGTTCAGCTGCTCAGAACCTTGCAGGGCCTTTTCGTATTGCAGATCACTACATGACATTCCAGCATTCCTCCAGGAAATCAACTGAGACCGGAAATCTTTACCTTCTTTTGTTGTCCTGTTTGAGTTTTTCAAGGCCTGCTCTAAGATAAAGTCTTTATAGATTTACAACTGTGATTGTCTGTGATTTTCTGATTTTATTAGTTATTTGGAAATTATTTCTTCAAATAAACATTTAATTTGAAAAAGTAGGAAGATACGAAGTATATGGTAACAGATGTACCCCATAGGAGGGTGCGGGGCATGCCTCCACCACAGCGGAATAAGAGTTGCACTGCCGTTCGGTTAGTGTGGACACTCACTTCGGAGGGAGAGCCAGACTGCGGCTCAGTTGTAAGATCTGGGTCCAGCTCGGCATCTCTGATGTTTTGACAACATAGGTACAGCCCTAAAAAATTTATTTTCACCTGAAATAGAAAGACAGCTTCTATATAACCAAATACTTGGTGATGTGCCCTTTTTGCACGTATCTTTTGGGGTCTTTCCTCCTCCTCCTCCTCCTCACAAACATTTTTTTCTAATTAAAGTAATACCTGTTTGGAATAGAACATTTGAAAAATATAGATGAAGCTAAGAAAACAACATTTAAAAATCATAACACCATAAGATACTATAATAAATATTTCACTTGACAACTCCATTTCAAAAGAGAGAATTTGCTGACTTTTTTTTTTTTTTTTTTAGCAACAGTAGAGTTATAGACTGGTTTGGGTTTTTTAGGGGGGCGTTTGAGGGATATATAAAATGGGATAGGATGAAGTACTGACATACATGCTGCAATATGGATAAGTGAAGTTTAAACAATATGCTAAGTGAAAGAAGCCAGATGCAAAAGACCACATGCCGTGATTCCATTTATGTAAAATGGTCTCAAATAGACAAATCCATAGACAGAAAGTAAATATAGTGGTTTCTTGGGGGTAAAGGGGATGTATGATTACAAACTGGATGATAAAAATTGTTCTAAAATGGATTGTTGATGGTTGTACATTCCTGTGAACACACTAAAGCCATTGATTCTACGTACTTTAAATAGGTGCATTGTAGAGTATGTGAATTATATCTCAAACTGTTACACATCCCCCGCAAAATGGAGTAGGGTGAATTCCAAACTGAGCAACTGAAAGGAGGAATATTAACTACACAGTTACAATGCATAGTTCTGCCTTGCACTGCCATATCTTTCTTTCTTTTCTATTATAAGCTATCATAAAGATTTTTCTATTTTGTATAACTATTTCAAGGTTAATTTAAAAAGTATGATATTCTAACATGATTATTCACTTGCGTTTCTCCAGTATTCAAAATAATCATGAGTTTAGATTATAATATTGAGCCTAAAACATGATGCAGACACATTGTTTTAATGATTATGATGATAAAAGTGTCAATAGTTTGCTGTGACGTGACTACTTTTTAATGTCACTGTATTTTGTAATGTCATGATGATGATTTTGAAACTTTCTAACTGGTAACTTTTTTTCTCTCTCTCCCCTCTTCTTATCCCCTCCCCCCAACATTTCATCTTGTCTTCATTCAGAGGAATGCAGTAGCATGGATAGTTGATGGCGAATTTGGAGGAGACGACTTCTGTTTAACTTAAAATTAGTCGTATTTTAATGGCTTGGGATTTGGTGCAAACAAACATGATTGATAGCTGGACAGACATGCTCGTCATGAAAAAAGAACCATTTCTGAAGCCCGATTGGGGCCAAACATTTACACCTTGCTTCATAGTAACCAGTTGAGATGAAGCACGTCGTTAGAACGTTTTTGGACACCATGTTGAATTATCCCCCCATCGGTTGTGAAGAACTGTGCTACATTCAGGCTTACCCATTGAACTCAGTATATATATTTTTTTCCCTCCTGCCTTTTGTCTGGCAGGATACCATTCTTGTTGCTCTTCTGTGTAATGAAGTTTAAATGCTTGTTTGGAAAACTTTATTTAACAGTTTAGAAGGCTTGATAGGAAGAGTGCATTAGTCTGAAGAGTATACATTGGATAGGAAAGAATTTCCTTCTTTTGTTTCTCCAAATCTTTCCGCCTTATTTAGCTTGAGATCTTTGCAGCTTGGTTCATGGATTCTAGCCTTGCCCGTTGCGCAGTATATACTGATCCAGATGATAAACCAGTGAACTATGTCAAAAGCACTCTCAATATTACATTTGACAAAAAGTTTTGTACTTTTCACATAGCTTGTTGCCCCGTAAAAGGGTTAACAGCACAATTTTTTAAAAATAAATTAAGAAGTATTTATAGGATTAAAGTGACTTCATTTGTATACATTTGGAATCTAAACCAGCTTAAAAACAGTTTCCTGACTTAGATACGCAGTTTAACTGATGCTCTTCTGGAATACCACATGAGACATGGCCAGAAACAGTGCTTGGAAGGACACTGCACAGGAAATTCAGAGTAATACTTTGAAGGTTTCCCCCTTTTGTTTTATTCCTGAAGGAACATCAGTACCCGACCTTGAAGATTCAAAGAGAATTTTAAATACACCATGAGAGATCAGTAGCCAGTTCGTTTTCATTAAAGCTTATTCCAAGTTGTTCTCAACTTGCGAAGTCATTTTGGTGTGATCTAGCAAGACAGTAGAAATCGGCAGATAAAACCACTTTGGAAGTTTATAGTGTAATTGAAATTGTTGGAAGAATTCAGCAGGTTACAAAAACATACTTAAACTGGGATTGAAACCTCATAGTCATTTTCTTAATTGCCCTGAATATTTTGACATACAGGATACATAAATTTAAAGAATATTGCTTCTCAGTCTTTCAGATATTGCCATATTGAACCTCATTCTAAACTGGTGCTGTGGGTAGTCTTTCCCTCTCCCCTCCCCTTTTAGTTAAAGGAAAAGATTTCCTTCATGGAAAAGCACTTTTAATTTTGAGAATTTCACACTTAAAGTAAGCCAAACGCCTGATGTTCACATTGTGCTTTTAAACCCCGTAACAGCTGAATACAACATAGTCTCCCTTGAAATTCCCTCCCTTTTTCAGTAGAGGATAAATAGGGTGACCACAGCTGTTATGTTGGGGAGAGGAGTGGGGATACCCCCAAAATCAGGTCCTAGTGAAGAAAAGTCTTGTACTAAGTTCCCCTTTAGGCCTAGCCAAGTCTATAGTATTACCATGAGTAGACTCCTTCAGGATCCACAAAGAAGAGAAAGGCTTGAATATCAAATTCTTCCATTGTAGGGTGGGGGTAGGGGATGGCAGCAGGGAGGAAGGGGAAAGTCAGGGAAGGGGAGAAGAAAGAAAAACACATTTGGCCTTAAAACAGCATGCATTCTCCCAAAAGCCCATAGTGAGAGAAAATGACAGATCGTGGTCAGCAGATTATTTTATCAAATTGGTATGTAAGAGATTTCTTTAAGCTCCATTTTTGCAGAGACCACCACTTAGAGAATCAAAGAATTCCTGTTTTGATACCTCTAAGTTAAAATAACTATATGTTACAATTTATCTGGTACTTCATTTTTCTTAACTAAAATTACTTTTTACTTTAAGCTTGAATAAAAATCTTCATTGGTAACTGTATATAATTAAGTGGCAACTTCTCTTTACCTCAGTACAGTTGAAACCATTCATATTTTAAGTGATTCATGTATACCCTGAAGCCATTAATACACCCCAGTCTCTACGGTAACATCACTAACAAAATGTGGGCATAGAAACTCCACAGCTGTTTACAAATTGGATTACAGTGTGCTATGGTGCATTTGTAACATTCACTGAGATCTGTGCCCATTCAGGGGCAGTTTGGCACTCAGATTCTGCTATCTACTTCACCCAGCCACCCCTAGATCTGAGTTTTCAGTGTGCTTCTGAAGTATAGTTAAAAACACTTTAAAAAAGTGGAGTAAAAGTGAGGCACATTTTACAAGAACATAACTCCTATCAGAATGGAGTAGCAACTATGCAAAGGTTTCTGTAGCAGCTAGGCGAGTTTGTTTTCCAGGTCTGTCTGAACTGGCAGCTTCCTCTGTCTACTGGTACTTTGCTGTGCCAATTTGCCGTAAACGTCTGTTTCACACATTCGCCACGCAGTGACTGTGCTAGAAAGGTGACATAGAGAAGAAAGCTAGGATTTTATGGTATAGCAACACGACAGCAGGATTTTCTAATCCATAGGTATTAACTGAAAACTTCTGATAGTGCTATAGACTGTATAGTAGGCTTAAGAGTGAGAATACTAGCAAGCCAGCCACAAGATACTAACAAATGTATAATTTGAAAAGTACCAATACTTTTTGCACATAGATCAAAATAGAGTGGAGAATTTTGGCTCCAAAATTCAGGTTAGTAGGCTCATTTCCATGTGCTTAAAAATGTTTTTGTTATTGTTATACATTGATTAAGGGCTAGAGCAAGTATGAAATTAAATGTCTTTTTCCTCCAAATAATTGGTTTTAATGGTAAAATGTTGGATTTGGGGATTACTGAGATCGGTGTGTGGGTGGTGATGAAGAATAGAGTGGGAGCTGGGAGGGATGACAAGCCTCAGTTTTGGTTTTTGTATTTTACTAGTATTCATAACAGCTACATTTCTGTTGTTCTTATTGGCCAGATAAATGTGTTATATTAAACCAGGTAAGTAGTTCAAACAGGAAATTTTATTTGCAAATGTCCCTACAAATTGGCCCATTTTTTTTGGGTGGGAGAAGAAAAAGGGGTTCCCTAACTTTAATTAAAATAGCCTGCTAGTCAAAAGATTTAAAAAATCCAATTTTGTCACTATTTTCTTGGTCTGAAAAAACACAAGTAGCATTACATGGTGAGTTTTATTATTAGGAGTGTTCTGCCTCTAGAGTGGCATTCCATGACATTAATAGAAAATCCTTCTTTCCCACCCTTCCCCATCTTGAAATTTTCTTTTTTAGGATATTGGTTCCTGCAAACAAGAACTGCCCCTATCACCTCTGCCTCACAGTGGTAAATGTATCCTACAGCTCTTGAAAGGGAAACATCCATGTCAGTTTCTTTCACAGCAGAAGAATGGCTGCTTTTGATTGGGGAGGAAAGAAGACATTTTTCTTAATATCCTTTTTGCCCCATCTCTAAAATGTATAAATATTTTGATTGAGTTTTAGTTTAATTTCTTGCTCAGACTTTAGCAACTCTCCTTTTGGGTTGCTCTCTGAAACATTACTTCCATTTCAGAAACCACATCTGATTTAACAAACTGCTAACTTTAAAAGAAGAGGTGAATTTGCATTTACACTTAAGACACTTTCTAAAAACAGGGTGAACTTAATTGAAATTTTTCAGTGTTGTTAAGCTCTTGTTATAGTAGCTGCCCTAAAGTTGCAAACAAAAACTATAAAACCCATCCCGTCTACTTAATCCAGATAGCCTGGATTTAATGAAACTAATACTATAAAAGTGTGTGTGTGTGTGTTGTGTTTGTGTGGGAGAGAGAGTACTTAATTCATAAAAAGTCCTGGAAACAGCTGTTCTAGGTTCTTGTCATTTTTACTAAAGGTCTCATGCACATGTGAAGTGCTCTGAGTTTAAGGTTTGGTTAATACTGGTATATTTTTATAAGATTGATACTGTGTCCCCATCTTTAAACATTTTCATTATCAGGGTCAATGTGCTCGAATTGAATTGTAACATTTTTAGGCACAGATGGAAAAAATGTTATTGGCTCCTTGAAAATGTATGTGTGTGGCGAGGGGAACAGATCCACAAAAGCATGTATGTACTTAAAAACCAAGCTGTAGAGATCAAGAAAAGAACTTAAGTGTTGATCTCAAGATTTCTAAATTGTCAAGATTTACATGGCATTGTGGTGGAACTAGTTAACACTTAGAGCTTTTGGTATGTAATAACTATTTGCTATGGACTGATTAAATGTTTCAAAGGATTGTGTTCTTAAATTTCGGGGGGTTTTGTTTTTTGTTTTTTTAACTGCCTCATTACATTTAGTAGTTTAAATTTCTTTGCTTTATTATTTCATTAAAGTATAAAAATTTCAGGTCTCTGATATTTATTTTCACTTGTTCTACTAATTATTTACAAAACACCTTTTGCTGACTTTTATTTTATAAATGTGTAGTATATTAAACATTTTTAAAATTTTGTTCAATTGAAACTACATTAACTTTGATTTGCTTTACTGGGATTTTTTTTTTTAATACACCTTTTCCATGTCAGTGCGCAGCACTCAGCCGGTCGTTTGTGTTCATTCTTTCAATCCAATAAACAGAATGAATAACTACTTCTTGGTGTGTTCTATCTCCTAATATCCATTAATCTGAGCGTTTTAATAGTGCTATTTTTACCTAAAACAATTGGTTTGCTGAATTTTTATTTTTATTTACTTATTTATTTTAGTGATGGAGTCTCATTACATTGCCCAGGCTGGACTGAAGTCTCCTGGGCTCAAGTGATTCTCTGACCTCAGCCTCCTGAGTAGCCGGACTACAGGCATTAGCTACCATGCCTGGCTGTGATTTGACTTCCATGTATTTACCCTTGTGCGTGGTATCTAAAGAAGCAATGCTTGGTCATCTGTTGGGTTATCTTTTTAAGGGCCATTGTGCAATCATGGTTAAATTTAGAAAAATTTTAGGAGCATTGCATTTCAAAGGAATTGCATGCCCCATTTTGTTCAAAAATATTATTGATTTGAACTTATTTATGCAGTTAGGCATTGGACACGTTGATTAGTAGAGAAAGTGTATTTCCAGTTTGAAATTAAAACCCATTTCATAATGAATAGAATTGCATAGTTCCCTAAAGATTTCCTTGGATGTGTTAATGGTTCTCTAAAGTTAACCTTGGAGAAAGCACTGAATGTGTACAAAACTAAGTTTATCTGTACAATAAAAGGAAGTTCAAATATGGAAAATTAGTATTTGGCAGCTGACTAATGGTGAGCCAGCTGCCGGCAGCGGGAAGTCGTGCTGCCGCGGCACCGCTCGCTGCTTGCGAAGTCATGGTTGGCGGCAGCTTCTGATTAACAGGCAAGAGAAGGGAGAAGTTTTTCTGCTTGTTTTCTGTAAATACAGCTATGCTTTGATGGCAGATTTAGCTAATTTGGTCAGATTATTCATCAACATTTGGAGTCTGATGCCACATCCCAGCACCAGGCATAGATATTTTCCCAGCCTTAACAAATCTCGGAGTACAGAATCGTATTTGAAAACACAACCTAATTCTCTTCCATGTAAGCAAAACAAAAAATGGTATTTAGCTACATCATTTAATGACTTCTACTTGAAATTTTTTCCAGAAAAACTTTAAACTGTTAAGGAGGATTGAACAAACCGAATGATTCCATCATCCTTTCACCACTTCAGGAATCTGGAGTGTCTATTGCTGGTTTTGTGGCCATGGGCCCTTTTCCTCAGACTTGATTAGCCCCCTGAAGTTAGCTTGCTGTATATGAAACAATATTCTAATCATGCAGTTACAGTTATTAAATCAGCATATAATTATGGCTAACGTGGGAAACAAAAGGACAAATAGCAAATTTTCTTTCTTTTTTTTTTTTTTTAAAGACAGAGTCTCCCTCTGTTGCCCTGGCTAAAGTGCCATTGGGTCAGCCTCGCTCACAGCAACCTCAAACTCCTGGGCTCAAGCAATCCTCCTGCCTCAGTCTCCGGAGTATCTGGACTACAGGCATGCGCCACCATGCCCGGCTAATTTCTTCTATTTTCAGTAGAGACCAGGTCTCGCTCTTGCTCAGGCTGGTCTCAAACTCCTGACCTCAAGCGATCCTCCTGCCTCAGCCACCCAGAGTGCTAGGATTATAGGTGGCCCAAAAAGCAAATTTTCGATCAAGCTTTAATTTCTCTTTCTGATGTAAGGATTAGTGGCTTCTTGGGTCACTATGTTAAAGTTGATGGGACTGTATATACGAGTCCCTTGTATACAATTTAGGACTTTTTTGTGTTCTGTCACAGCCTCAGGAAATATCTAAGTGAGGACAGTTGGCTATGGTGATAGACCGTATCTAGAGTAAAAACTAAGGAATATGCTAAAGGTTCTTCATTCCAAGTCCTCTTGTGTGGCTTTCCCTCCCCCACCCCCATGTGTCTTGAATATAGTTAAGAAATGGAGCTACACACTGAATTGGAAGTTGTATTCCAAATATTAGTTTCCAAATATTGAATAATTTTCCCTCATCCTACATAGCTGGAAAATACCAGTTTGTGGCCTGAGCATTCAGAAAAGGGATACCTGATTTTATTGTCAACAACAAAAACTTTCTAAAAGTCCTTTTAAGAGAACAGACAAGCCAGGTAAGGTGGCTCACACCTGTAGTCCCAGCACGTGGGAAGCCAAGGCAGGAGGAGTGCTTGAGGCCAGCCTGGGCAACACGGCAAGACCCCATCTCCACAAAACATTAGCCCAGCTTGGTGGCACAAGCCTGTAGTCTGAGCTACTTGGGAGGCAGAGGCTGGAGGATAGCTTGAGGCCATGCATTTAAGGCTACAGTGAGCTGTTATCATACCATTGCACCTCAGCTTGAGTGACAGAGTGAGACCCTTATCTCTAAATAGAGACAGACAGATGCACTATTGATAGAAAACAAAGTATCTTTTGGATCTTTATGTTATAGTTTTTAAAAAGGGAAAGACTAGATGAACTTGCCTTCCTCTTTCCCAGGTAAGTATGTTCAAATAGGCTTTTTCGCTCCATTAATGGATTTGCATGAAAAGACCTTTCCAGTCAGTAAGTTTCTGTTGTCCACAAAAAACATACTAAACAATTAGTTTGAGCCAGCTGTGGTGGCTCACACCGGTACTCCCAACACTTTGGGAGGCCGAGGTGGGAGGATTGCTTCAGGCCAGGAGTTCAAGACGCTGTTTCTACAAAAAAAAAAAACAAAAAAAACTTTTTTTTTTTAATTAGCCAGGTATGTGGCATGCACCTGTAGTCCCAGCTACTTGAGAGTCTGAGGCAGGAGGACCACTTGAGCCCACGAGTTCAGGGCTGCAGTGAGCTGTGATTGTGCCACCGCAACAGGCTGGTCTTAAACTCCTGAGCTTAAGGGATTTCCCGCCTCGGCCTCCCAGAGTGCTAGGATTACAGGCTTGAGCCACTGCGCCTGGCCCTACAATTTTTTTAAGAGTAGTTTAAAAGTTAGCATCACGCCTGCCTGAGCAAGAGCAAGACCCCCATCTCTACAAAAAATAGAAAAATTAGTCAGGCTTGGTGGCACACGCCTGCAGTCTCAGCTACTTGGGAGGCTGAGGCAGGAGGATTACTTGAGCCCAGGAGTTTGAGGCTGCCGTGAGCTATGATGACACCACTGCACTCTAGCCTGGGCGACAGAGTGAGACTGTCCAAAAATAAAAGCATCACAGGAGATGCAGTCAGCAAAATCCAGAATATTAGATCACAACAAATGACTTGATTACTTTGCTGACTGACCAAGTTTCTTCAACGAATTGCAAGGAAAAGAGAGAGCGGGGGAGCAAAGGAACCTGATAGGGTAAGAGACATAAACCAAATAAAATGCACACACCTCATTTGGATCTCAGTGCAAAGAAACCAACTGTAAAACTTTTGAGTCAATGGGGAAAATTTGAGCACTGACTGGATATTTAATTATAACGAATTACTAGTTTCTGTATGACATTCTTAAAACATGCCAATGGTTATGCATGTGTTTTAAGAATCCTTACAGAGATATGTACTGAAATATTACAGATGTAATGATTTCTGGGGTTTGCTTCAAAACAGGTTGGGGAAATTTATGTAGAAGATTAGCCTTGCCCCACAAATTTCTTTCTGCTATGTAACAGTGGCAGCCAAATGTGTTTACTTTTAATTGAGCAACACATGATACGTTCAACTCACCCAATTCGCATCCACTCTGTGAACTGGAATCCAGAAAACGGGAATTTAAGTATATGTTAAACTGACATTTTGACTAGGCGCTTATGTTTCACGGGAACTGAGAGAGATGAAACCAAGATTGCTCCAGGACGGACGCAGCAAACCAATATACACAGGAAGCCACAGTCAAACCTCTGAGCTCTCAGCTTGCTGATTCTGACCACCCACCTACTCACTCCTCCCTGCCAAGCTTCAGAGGGGAGCAATTGAAAATAAAAGCAGCCTTTCCCTAGGAACTTAAATCTAAAAAGCAACTTGAGCTCAGTAGCCAAGTTAGCTCAGTCAACAATCTCTTTAACATGTCCAGACTGATGATGATGATTACTGCGCTTCAGAATAATAACCCTAAGGATTTGATTTAAAATACATAAAATCAAGTGGCAGAGATCTAGATGATAAACATAGAATTTCAAACTTACCTTCTCTACTTTGCTATTTCTATATATTAGAACAGGTTTATTTAGATTTTTGAGACAACTAATTACACCCAGTACGTGATACTTTTTACCACAACTACTACTCACAAAATATTACTTGTGAGCAAAGCTAATTTCACCAGTCACAAGTGGACCAAACATAGCAGTTAACCTCTCTCAGCTTAGCATGTCTCAGAATATTCCGTCACGTGACTGCCTTGAAAACAAGGACGGCGAGCTTTGATTCTGTTGCTCCACTGCTTCGTCTCTGACTTAAAGGATGTCAGTTAGCCTTCTTACTGAAAAAGCAATGGAACAACACAATCGATTTACTTGTTCGTTCAGCAATCATTTATTGTTTCTGTGTGCAAGGCACTATGTTAGGTGCCAGGAGAAGGAAGAAGATACAAAATATCAGTATGTGTACTCTGCCCTCCAGGAGCGTACAATCTAAAAGGAACAATAAATTGCATAAAAATAACTATAATACCAGATAGAAAGTGGTGAATGCCACAGGAGATTAAGTACCATAGGAAGCTTTCTTAGCTTTCAACTTCTAAGATCAGGTCAGGGGAAGCGGATTTGGACTTTTATTCCATTTTCAGCTGTGAGGCAGGCATGAAAGGCGGCTGAGGGGGCCTGGTAGGCTTTGATGAACTGAGCTGTGTCTTAGATCCTGCTTCCTCAGCTCTCTCAGCTGAGGTTCCAGTGATTATCAAGGGCACCTGCTACCACTGAAAGAATGGAAGGAAAAAGACAAGTGAAAACAACACAGATAAAAATATGCACACATTCAGGTTCTTTGATCAAAAAAAAAAAAAAAATAGGCCGGGCGCGGTGGCTCATGCCTGTAATCCTAGCTCTCTGGGAGGCCGAGGCGGGCGGATTGTTTGAGCTCAGGAGTTCGAGACCAGCCTGAGCAAGAGCGAGACCCCGTCTCTACTAAAAATAGAAAGAAATTAATCGG
>CAUYSK010024825.1:0-29183 GCA_963575035.1 Avahi laniger | reverse complement strand
TTGCTTGCCTGAGTTCTAAGGAGAAGTCAGATATAATTCTCACCTTTGCTCTTCTATTACTTATAGGCATTTTTTTCCTCTGTATTCTTTCAAGATTTTTTCTTTAGCTTTGATTTTCTGAAATTTGAATGAGTATGATATACCTATGTGTAGCTTTTTAGGCATTTTTCTCTGAACTTCCTGGTTTAGTGTTTGATATTAATTTGGGGGAAATTCTCAGTGATTATTGTTTCAAATATTGCTTATGTGCCTTTCTTTCTTTTTTTCTCCTTTGGGTATTCCCCTTACATAAGTGTTTCATCTTTTGTAGTTCCACAGTTTTTGGATATTCTGTTCTGCATTATTCTTTACATAAGGAATCAAGCTTAGAGACTCATTTTTTTATTAACTTTAAATAAAGTAATTTATGCTTTTTCCATTGGTGGTTTATTGCATCTTCGTATTTTGACACAAACTTATTAGGTGACTTTAGATAAGTTAAATTTTCTAAATTTTTTAAGTTGCTATTAATGAAGGGTTAGCGTAGCATTCTGTGGCACAGAAAAGTAGCGCTTATATTTTATTTTAGCAAAACAGAGTTCTAATTTTGTTCTGATACTAATTTCCCTGTATTATTGGCTTACTTATATGCGCAACAAAATATTTCCAAATGAAAATAATAGTGAACATTTATCACGCACTTACTAATCATGAAGCATTCATACAAGCACTTCACATGCACTTCACATGCATTGGCTGTTTGAACCTCCACAATATGCATATTGGGTAGGTGCTGAATTGTCTCGTTTTTAGAGAGAAGCACCAAGGAACAGGGAGGCGAAAAAACTTGGTGAAGGTCACACAGCTGATGGATGCTTTAATGTGGATTCAAACATAGGCAGTTGGATCCAAAGCCCACAATCATATTGATTTCTCTCTATTGATGTAGAAGATTATTTGAAGATTTTCTTGTTAAGAAATATATAATTTATTATGATTTAATAAGATCTTATTCTTGAAATATAAAAAGAAGCTTCATGTTAAATATTTGGTTAATTTATTATTTTGATATGTTTTATTTCAAAGAACTGTTATAAAGCTTCTTAAAATCTTTTTACAGCATGTTCCGAGCATCTTACAAATTGTAGCAACTGGATTAAAAAATATTGATTAAAATAATCACCACTATTTTTTTCAACTATTTGGCAATCAAAAATGCCAATAACATTTCAGAATTTTCTTAAATATTTTTCGTTTTTTAAATCAATTAATTATATAGTGGACAATTCTCTTGTAAGTTCAGATAAATAATGCAAATGGATCAGAGTGCTTTCTTTGCCAATATGATCATCTAAATACAGACGGTAGTCATTAAAAAGGGAAGGAATAGATGAAAGGAAAAATAAAAATTTATTATACACAGACAATGTTTTATTCCTCATACCTATAATAGTCCTATAATTTATAGCAATTAGTAAATATTCCTCATTTAATATGAGAGAAGACTGAGGAGTAACCAGGTGAAATGACTGCACAATCTTAGTGAGTACAAAGCAGAAGAGAAAGGATGTTTATTTTTGTTGTTCTGATGCCAAATCCCTTGTTTTTATCAACAGACCAATATGCTTCCTTATGAAGTGGAACAGTGACACTGGCTGAAGGGTCTGTTTTGGCAAAGCTGAGTGGTAGGTTAGGGGCATTTTAAGTGTCTCTCAAGAATGTACAAACTACACCTCAAAAAAGAAAGCTGTCTTTGAAATCTAACATGCCCAGTCTATCAGATAAGAACTTTCTGACCTTTATTTCCCTTGCCTTCTTCTGCTCCAGCATTAGCAAGGCCAGATCAGATTCAATCTTATCTGGGGTGGGGTGGTATAAATAAAGATGAAGGTTTCAATTCATCTCCTTCCCTGAAGTGCTCTCAGTTGGAGGAAGGGAGAAGTTTGAGTTAGATGATAGACTATGAGTTATGTTGTATTAGACAGGACTTTCTATTGCCTAAAAGTTACTAGAAAGGCTGTAGGTTTTTATCAAAGGTTATCCTCTAGAACTGGAGAAGATCAAATTTCCCCAGTAGGTGGTGGGAAAATAATTTGTTCTCTATTTTTTCTAAATTTAGCTTATTCAGTAAACAGCTCATTCATATGTATTATTTCCTTTCACAGAAATCTAAAAAAACTAGAATGTACCTTCAAAAGTTTCAGAGATTCAGTTTAGGTGAACATACAAATCATTTCAAAATGAAAGAAAAACACCAAGATTTCAGGCTCCTTGAGTTTTAGAAGTCCCTGATAATTCCTAACCCATATTCTACTGTGTACCTGCAACAACCGAGAGCATTTCACTTTTGGTGGAAGCTTCTTTGGCTAATTGCTATTTGTGTAATGTCCTTTATTTTGTGTTCCTTATTTCCTGTTTATTATTTCATAATTTTTTCCAGGATAAAATAAACCTAATAATATTGAAAGTAAATTTATAGAGTTGAGGCCACATATTTCTCTTTTCCTTAAATAGCAGAACTTTATAAAAATGTATTTGATAATGTTCTCAACTTTTCTCCTTGTGTTACATTCATAGCTAAAGTCTGGGTAACGCACTGTTTGCTTTTCTCTAAAACAGCACTGTCCAAGAGAATTTCTGTTGATATGGAAATGTTCCGTATTTGTGTTGTCTGATATGGTCACCACTTGCTTTGAGCCACTTGCTATGGAATAATTAAAATATGGCTTGTGTGACTCAGAGACTGTTTAATTTTAATTTAATTTTATATTAAACTGAACTTAATTTAAATTTAAACATCCATATGTAGCTAGTGGCTATCATGTTGGAAAGTACAGCTCTAGAAAATATATTTCTAAAATTGAATAAACCTTTGGCTTCCACAAAACCCCTTGTAGACTTCTCATTTTATCGCACGTGTTCATTTCATTTTAAAGAATGTTACCGAGAGCAGACTTTTTTATTCTATTTTTTCTTTTTCTTAGAGGTAAACAAATAAGCAAGCCACAGCTGAGGAGGGAATGCTTTGTAAAAGCTCAATATTTCAGGCCAAAGTGTTCATTTGTCTTCAGTAATGTTTGGCTTTGAAATTTTGTTGCTGTTGACACTAAACGAAGCCTCAATTTCCATGCTTTGGAGATGTTATCGATGCACATTAGCAGTGTGCGTGGCGCTCGCAGCGTCAAAGAAACAGCCACATGCGTTGAGGTCTGTGCTTAACAGTCCTGCCTCAGGAGCCCTGCAGATTCCTTGAATATCCTTTTAACGACTCTCCTATCTGTTCTATGAGAGGAACAGATGCATCTTTCCATATAGTGCAATCAGCCAAGTTCAGGAGATGGAAGGCCAAACTATATTCATATTTCTTTCAGAGTGCGAAGTATATCAGCGGTACTTAAACCAGTCTTCTCAACAGCTACCATCTCTATTTTAAAACTTGGTTTCTATTTTGGTTGTGGTTTGAGATCAGAAACTATTGAGCTTTCCTTTGAGCGAATTTTTCTCATTGTTTATTTTCCTTTTTAATGCAGGTCTTTAAGTATACTAGCATTTCTATTTTAAAACCCGATTTTCAGAAGTTTCTATCTTTATGAAGAAAACAGTTGTTTTTACTCCTTGGAAAACAAGGCAATGATTTTAAATTAAAATAAATACTTTGGCTCACACTATTATCTTTCTTTTAGAAATAATGTGTATCTTGTACCATGGGTAGAAGTATAAGAAACAATGTCTATGTATACATACATAACTTATTATATATCTTACACACACACAAATAAATATACAAATCAATTCTACCCAGTAAGTGGAAGCAATTACTCCATTGGAATGCATCTATATATTTATATATGTGTAAATATATAATATAGAAGTGGTTTAATTTCACATGTGACATAAAATTGGGCAAAACACTTTAAATGATCGGGAATTAAACATCACTAAAATTTATTTAGTCTCAGTGTATATTTTCTTAAGAAAATATCAGAGTATTCCATACAGTGCCAAAATCTCCTTCCCAGCACATGTAACCAGTAGTTTTAAATCTTTCCTTGGGCATTTCTAGCAATAGGGAGCTCACCACTTTACCAGGTAGCCTGTTCTATTGTCAGCTAGCAATTGATTTTAGAAAAGTGTCACTGTAAGAGTTGGATTTCCCTCCCTATGACATCTATTCATTGGTTCCAATTTTGACCATTTTGATGAGTGTGTTTAGTTTAAAAGATTTGCATATAGGATCAAAAAATATCTATGTCCACAGGGAAGGATGAACAAATCTCAAATAAATTATTACATGTAATTATTTGCTTAATTCATATAAAGTTCTAAAATTTTTAGTGATCAGAATCTCAGTGAGCAATATAAATGAAGGTTATGCCTTTCATTAAGTAAAATTCCATTTATGAGAGCTTGATTTGCAACCTGGATAAAATGGGAATGTTTATCAATTTTCACAATAAATTTTCCATCTACACATGGAATCAATAAAGGATTTTTCTAAATAATGAGTGATGTAGTGCATTAATATATAAATCAATTTATAAAAACTCAGTTCACACTAAATTTTTTCCTCTATTGAATAATTAACTTATATCAAAAGTCAGCCTGCTGACTTATATGAAGCACTATCAGATATTCTCTAATGTATATCAGCGAGAAAAAAACGACTTCTCATTCTGTATCAGAACTTGAAACAAAGGGAATTTTTCTGAAAGTCACCTTTAATTAAAGGCATGTAATGTCTAATATCTAGTGTCAAAAATCAATATTTTAAAAACTATGCCAAAATAATCTATAGGTTATATAGGAAGAAGAAGGAAATGTACACTAGTATATTCACCTCATGGTGCATCCATGGAGATGTTTATCTTAAAGGTTTAAAAAATGTCTGAATAAACAAACAACATCATTCCTTAAAAATATACATGTATTTCTTTTTAATGGTGTTTCCTACTAGGAGGAAATTATGGCAAAATTTCATTTAAAAACTGTACTACACATTAAAAAACTATTGAAACCAATAAATTCACCAAAGTTGTAGGCTACAAGAGTAATATACAAAAATCAGTGGCAAGGAACAAACCAAAAGTAAAATTTGAAAACAAATTTGTATACAGTAACATGAAAAAGAATAAAATACTTAGGTATTAATCTAACGAAAGAAGCATAAACTTAAAAGTTGACCCCTGAACAGCCTGGGTTTGAACTGCACAGGTCCACTCATATGAGGGTTTTCTTCCGCCTCTGCCACTTGAAGACAAGAACAATCCTTCTTCTTCCTCCTCCTTCTTAGCCTACTCCATATGAAGATGATGAGATTGAAGATCTTTATGATGATTTACTTCTACTTAATAAATAGTACATATATTTTCTCTTCTTTATGGTTTTCTTAATAATATTTGCTTTTCTCTAGCTTACTTTATTGTTGGAATACAGTAGAAAATACACATAACATACTAAATATGAGTTAATTGACTGTTATGTTATCAGTAATGTTTCTGGTCAATGGTAGACTACTAGTAGTGGTGGGAGTCTAAAGTTATACACAGATTTTCAGCTGTGTGAGGATTTGTTCCCCTAACCCTCACATTGTTTAAGGGTCAACTATACTGAAAACTACAACACATTGAGAGAAATTAAAGAAAAAGTAAATAACTGGAAAGACAACCCAGTTCATAGATCAAAAGACTTAATATTGTTAATGTGGCAATAGTCCCCAAATTGATTTACAGATTCAGTGAAATCCTTATCAAAATCTCAGCTGACTTCTCTGCAGAAGTTGACAAACTGATCTTAACATTCATATGGAAATTTAAGGGCCCCAGATTAGCCAAAAACAGTTTTAAAAAGAACAAAACTGAAAAACTGAAAAACTCACACTTCCTGATTTCAAACATGATCACAAAATGACAGTAGTCAAGAGAATGTGGGGCTGGAAAAAGGATTTTCAACATAGGTACCAAAACAGTTAAATGGAAAAAGAGTAGTCTTTTCAGCAGTTGGCTCTGGGACAACTGAATATCTACATGCAAAAAAAATAAAGTTGGACCCCCACTACACATCATCTACAAAAAATTAATGCAAAATAAATCAAAGACCTAAATTAAGAGTGAAAACTATAAAATTCTTAGAAAGACACACACATGTAAATCATTATAATTTTGGATTATGCCATGGTTTCCTAGATCTGACACAAAAGCACAAGCAATAAAAGAAAAAAATATGCTGGGCATTATCAAAGTTAAAATCTTTTGTGCTTCAGAGAATATCATGAAGAGAATGAAAAGACAACCCACAGACTGAGATAAAAATGTTTGCAAATTGTATACCTGACAAGATATAGTGTTCATAATATAAAGAATTCAACAATAAAAAGACAAATAATCCAATTTAAAAAATGGCCAAAGGATTTGAAAAAATATTTCTTTAAAGGCTTACAAATGGTCAATAAGTATATGAAAATATGTTCAATATCAATCATTGGGAAAACACAAATAAAACCCATAAGAAATAATATTTCACACTCACTAAGATGGCTAAAATGAAAAAGACAGACAATAATAAATGTCTGTGATGCAGAGAAATTGGAACCCCCCATTTACTGCTTGTGGTGCTGTAAAATGGTGCAGCCACTCTGGAATACAGTTTAAAAAATGGTAAAAAATGTTACCACATTGCCCAGAAATTCCACTCCTAGGTATGTGCCCAAAATAAATTAAACCACATGTCCACCTGTAAACTCGTACATATCTCTTCATAGTAGCCTCATACACAATACCAAAAACTAGAAACAATCTAAATATCTATCAACTGATGAATGGATAAATCAAATTTGGTATCTCTATAATATCCCATAAAATGGACTATCACTTGACAATGAAAATGGTGTACTAAAATATACTATGTCATATATGAAACTTGAAAACATTATGTTAAGTGAAAGAAGTTAGTCACAAAAGACTACCTATTGCATGATTCCATTTATATTAAATGTCTAGAAAAGGCAAATCTATAGAAACAGAAAGTATATTAGTGGTTGCCAGGAGCTAGGAGAAGGAAGAATGGGGAGTGGCTGCTAATGGGTACAGGGTCTCCCTTGGGATGATTAAAATGTTCTAAGATAGCAGTGATGGTTGCACATGTCTGTGAATATGATAAAAATCACTTTGAAATATATTTTAAACCACACCTTAAAAGGATGGATTGTAATGGTATGTAAAGTATATCTCAAAACTGCAGTAATAAAAAACAAAAGAGAACTGTACTTTAAAATTCTCTGGTAGGGAAAATATGTGGTCCCTTTTAAGAAAGATCCCTGTAAAGAAACAAGATTTTTAAACAGGATTACTGAAAACAGGCAAGTATGCTAGAATTTAAATGTAAATGCATTTACATTGGAATAGCCAAAACAATTTTAAAAAGAGAAGAACAAAGTTAGAGGACATATTCTACCTGATTTTAAGATTTACTATGGAGGTATAGTAATCAAGGCAGTGTGGTATTTCAGAAAGGATATACATATAAACCAATGGAACAGGAAAAGAAAACCCAGAAATGGACCCACATATAAAAGGTCAAATGTACCAAGGTAAATTCAATGCAGGAAAAGTATGGTCTTTTTCACAACTGGATGCCTTTACGTTACACACAAAAATCAACTCAAAGTGGATCATATATTTAAATGTAACAGTTAAATTCTAGTAGAATAAGCCTTGGATAACCTTGGAGTATACAAATCTTTCTTATCAGGACACACAAACACACACACACAACAAATAAAATATTAATAATTGATAAATTGGATTTCACCAAGTTTATAAATTTTTGCTTTTTAAAAGATACAATTAAAAATGTAAATGTAAGGCACAGACTGGGAAAACATGTTGGTAACACATTTATAGGATAAAGCACTTATATCTATCTTATAACAAACACTTGCTATGAGGTCGTGAATGCATAGATAACCCAACCAAAAAAAATGGCAAACTATTTGAATACACACTTCATAAAAATTGATATAAGAATAGCCAATAAGCATATAAAAAGATGCTGAACATCATTAGTCATCAGGGTAATGCAAATTAAAACCACAATGAGCTATAACTATATACTTTCTATATACTTCCTGGTATGATAGAGGGATTTCTTTTTTGTGTGTTGGCAAAGATGTGAAGCATTCAGAAGTCTCATTCATTGTGGGAGTAGAAAAATGTACAACGATTATGGAAAATATTTTGCAAAGTCTTATAAAATGAAACCCACACTTAGCATATGACTCAGACAACCTACTTCTACATATTTAACCAACAGGAAAGAAAATATATGTCTACAAAAGGATCTTTATAAGAATGATCATGACAGCTTAATAGACCTCAAATGAAAAATACTCAGTTGTGAACAGGTAGATGAATAAACAAATCATGGTGTGTTCATGCAATTGAAGAGCACTCAGCAACAAAAAGAACAAACTAATGATACATGCAAAAACATAAATGAATGTCATGCAGAGTCAAAGAACCCAGACACAAAAGAGTATATACTGTTTAATTCCATTTATATTAAATTCTAGAAGTGATAGAACTAATTTGTAGTGGCAGCAGATTGGTGATTGCCTGGGGCCAGAGGCTTGAGTAGTAAGAGTTAGTAGCAAACATTTTGAGATGATAAAAGTGTTCTAGATCTTCATTGTGGTGGTGGTTACCTAAGTTACCTAAGTGTACACATTTTCTGAAATTCATTATTAGTGCACTTAAAATGGGTGAATTTTATCATATTTAAATTATATTTTACTAAATTTGATTAAAAGTAAGGTCCAATGTTTCATTGTTGAGAGAAAGAACTTCTTAAAATTTCATTTTTATTTTATGATTTGGATGAAATTGTTAAACCATCATTAGAATTGTTTTTTCTGCTTGTATACATGATAATACTAACATTATATATAACTGACATCATTTAACTATTAACAAAGTTTTACAGTTAATGGAGCCAGCCCACTAATAGCTATCATATCACATTTTGTAGGTTTACAAAAACAAGTGAAATTAATTTAGAAGAACAGTCTGTTGATAATGAAAAGTTATACTTCATAGAGTTGTACAGATGTACATGTTAAACTGTGGTCTTTAGCACATTTTTCTTAAAATAGCTATTAACTTTTGAAATGGATGCTGATGTTTTTTCAGCAGATTTTAACATTTTCTGGTTTTCAAGGAGTCAATAAATCACCATGGTTCCAAATGTAGGTGGTGAACACTGACAAACACATTGCAAATTACGTGTACATCAGCAATTTTCCTGAGAAAAAGAACTTTGATATTTATTTTTTAAATAAACATGCACTTACTACTTTTTAGCTCATCATCAATGAAATAGTTTATTAAAAAACAAGCTAAAATTCATTACAAAACAACAAAATAAATAGGTATGCAATACATTTCAAAACCTCTATAGTTGCTGTTTTCAGACTACTCTTTACAGAGCAGAACAGCTCAGTCTGTTTCCCTCATATATTTCTCATACACCTAGCCTATAAGTGCCCAAATTTTCTATTGACCCTGCTACATGATGGCATGTCAACTTCTTGCATTTTTCAAGGGGTAACCCAGGGCCAGCTTTACAGGTGTGTGACAAGTCCATTTTCACAGGGCTGTACTTTCAGAAGGGCCCCACTCTTGGTTAAAAATTCTGCTCTCATCCTCTTGAAATTCATCATAATTTTATTTTTGAAATTGTATTTTGTATGCAAAGTATGAGGGAATAATAAAGCATGCACATGAGCAGAGGAGTAATAAATAACAAACTGAGATTAAAGAAAATAAAAGCAACACATTTCTAAACGTGGCAAAAATTCTGATGTAGTTTGCTTCCCAGTCATGACTGCTAGTGGCTTTCATTTTCCTTGGCTGAGGCATACATACTTCAGAGGATATATTTTAATTCTGGCCCTGCTAGTTTTTCCAGACTTTCAAGTATCTTCACTGTTTTGGCGGTGTAGCTGTTCCATGGGTTGTAAAACAGGGTTCCATACTTCATATTCTCTGTGAAAGGATCATCATGTTGGAAACAAACTGGGAACTTTCTCAGAGAATAACATTTGTCTGTTGATTGACATTCATTTTTTCATCAAAATTATTTTGAATTATAAAAGCAGCCCAAAGTTATAAAAAAAGGAATACCAAAAAATATGAAACAAAAAATATTGAAAAGTCATACTCTTACCCCTTTCTGTCTCATAATTCTGCTTCCTAGAGGGAGCTACAATTAGTGGTTCAGCATCTCTCCTTTTGGAGTATCTGTGTGTGTGTGTCTCATCCTGTAACTTGGTTTTTACTGCCAACAATATATTGCAGCTATCCTCTTATGTCAATACATACTTATCTGCTATATTTTATGAATATCCTACAATTTTTTAAACCAATCCCAAATTGGTTGTTTCTTAATTTTCAAAATGTAAATAACCTGCAATGAACAGATGCTTCCTTTTTTTTCTTTACATTATTGTGCATAATAAACTTTAAGGACATAAAATGACATAAAGGACATAGGGGCATGAAATAGATGCAGTTTGTTATAAATTATTAACTGTATTGTGAAAATCAAACCACCTTAATTCTGCATAAGACCAAGAATATTATCCCTTCCTACATACTAGCTGAGAATCCTGCTTTAGACTAATTCACCAGATCTGAAAACAAAGGTTCTGCTGCAATATTGTTAACACTAAGGATGATAATGATAATAACAATCATGAGTTTACTTTGGTTGTTGCAAATGCATGCCATTAAAAGATGGGTCCCTCTGCTTCCCCTTCTTTCTTGAATTAGTGCCTCAGGGAAAAAGATCAGAAACTTCCCTGCAGAGTTGCCCCAACAATATTTAATGAGCAGCAGGAGAGGCTTAGTTTTCTGTGCCTAAAGCTTCACCTCTTTTACTGAGAAGTAGGATCAGAAGGATTGCAGCCTAAAAGGTATTTTTTTAATGACTCCTGTACAACTTCAGATTCTGCACACATTGAGGTTCTCATTAAGGTGCCAGTATGAGGCATGCCTGAAAGGAGAGGATTGACAGTTATTTTGATCAACAAGGGTTGACAGTTTGGATGTCAATGGTGTGCTTTAACATTCAGCATGGTACCTTCCAGTTGCTACCTGTTATCACTCATTTGTAGACTGTAAGTCTATCCAGTAGGCCCTGGCCCTGCACTTTCTTTGACCATTGCTCTGCCTTCTACCTTCCCATCCTGGCTAGAGTCATTATCTCTAGCTCTACTTTGCATCAAGAAGTGCAAGAAAGTTTTTGTTTCATTTGGACACTTGATATGCTTTTTCTGACATGAGTTTGAAGTTTCAGTGACTTTGCAAGTTTTCCTCCCTTCTGCACACAACAGTGTGGGTGCTAATTAATTTCTCCGAGGAATTCTGTCTTCTTTCTGTCACTTCTTTCTGATTTTTTTCCTTTGCTTCTCTCTAGAGTCTATATTTACTTTTTGGACCTTTGATCTGTATTAAATAAAAAACAAATCCAGACTTAGGTAAGGAACGACTTCATTGCAAAAGGGGAAAGAGACTTTTGCAATAGGAAAATGGAGACTATCGCAATAGGGAGAATGCTTGGGTGTGAGATCTGTAAGCATTTCAATGGTTAGTGAGAAAAGGGCTTATTGAGTTTCCTTATAATCCATATTTGGAATTCTTTACCTGTCATTTCAATATTTTCATTTCGGTTAGTATCTGTTGCTAGAGAGCTGGTGTTCCATTTTGGGAGTGTCCTTTGGCTCTGATTTTTTATACTTCCAGAGTTTTTTGGCTGATTCCTTCTCATTTGGAGCAGCTGTTGCTTTTTAATTTTGGATTTTCTTTTGTTTAGATGGAGCTTTCTCCCTCTTCCGACCCTCACTTGTACGCGTGTGTTTGTAGCATATGTTGGGTTAGAAACTTTGGCTTTGTTTGTGAACACTTTAATAGTGATCTAGGTTCTGGATAGATGCCTTGGTTATCGAAATCCTCAGCATGATGGTTTTCTCAGTTACTAGTTGTTTGTAGGCTGTAGCAGTGGTGAGCTATGTGTGTGGAAAGACTCCCTATCTCTCTTTGATGAGAGATTACGGAGGCCTTTGAAATCCTTTCTCTTTCTCCGACCCTGTGGTCTTCTTAGCAGTGTGAATTGTAATGGCGTGCCCAGTTAAATCTCTGAAACATTAGGTGGCACTTGTGGGTGAGAAAAGACTTCCTCATGTATGATTGAGTCAGTAAATGATGAAAAGGGCTGTGCAAATTGACCTCCCTGTCAGTAGATGGTGTTTTCCAGAAGGAACAAGCTGCAGTGTTATTTTTGTGACTGGCTCTAGTCTCTCAGGAGGAGCACTCCAATGCCCCAGGTCATGGGTGGGGCCCTGGAACTTCCAGGTGAGTCCTTATTCTTTTATTCTTTGTCACAGCTGAGGTGGGTGAACGGGTGAGGCTGGGCGGCTGGGCGCTGTGTTCGGTAGGCTTGCCCTCAGGCTCCACTAAAGCTGGTAAGGTAACTGTTTAGGCAGGGTTCTTTTGGAGGGAGGGATAAATAAGGAATAACAAGAACCAGGTGCCGGGAAATGAGATGAGTGAATGGCTGTGAAAGGATACAAGATCAGAGAATGTTTTACACTGAGGTTAGTACATTCCCAGGAGAGGCTGTTATGAAGGCCGAGAGTTCTACGCTGGCTCAGGCTGAGTGTGGATCAACAGCCAGGGGTCTGGAGGAAGAGGAGAAACTTAATCAGTGGGGATAAAACAGTCAACTAATCACTTGTGAGACAAAGAATGGAAATTTGGAGGTTCTATGTCTGGCCTTGTCATAGGTAGACAAGAGGGCCATCTGTGAGTCTTACCTAAGTTACATAGGGAAGTAGCTTTCTTTGCAGTAAGATAGCTTCTGGAACACAAAATGTGGAGGGATTTCTTTAACCATTGCTGTTTTCCTCGATTAGAGAGTTCAGGGAAAATTCAGAGTTGTCATTGGTTATCCTCATTTCTTTGCCCTTAATCTGACTGTTCTTTTCAGGAAAGTGGTTTCTGACTCCCTTGTGCCTGCCCTTTAGTTGTACTAGGTTTGTCTTTATCTCTCACAGCTCTTGTCTTACACAAATTTTTATTCCTTTAAATTTTTTATTGCTGTTATTTTAAAAAATGTTTCAACTTCTAAAAGGAAGCAAGATTATATAAAAGAAAGTGAGATTGACTCCACTGAAGCCATATGAACTAAGCATTCAACTTACATGATTAAATGAAAGTTTTAAATGCAAACCTTTTAGGGAAAATAAATAATTTTATGTAAAAATGCAATATGTGCAGATGACACAAGCAGAATGTGAAGAGTTATAGTGCAAGGTGACTGACCCTGCTTATTTATTCCCTTATTTTAGAGCCACTATCCAGAGACATTTTTTACTTTCATTTATGTACCCTTAGTTACTCCCATATCTTTTATTAATGTGCTAATGAAAGCATTTTTTTCTTTATCAATCTAAATAGTATCTACTAATTCCCTTATAGGACAGTACTATATAGTCCTCTGTCCTGCTCATATGATACACTGCTACTTTTGGTCAAATTGATAAATGACATCAATATATTGTTATGATTATATAAATATCTTTATTGAAAAACCATTTACTGTTATAACCTTTCTTTTCCTGTGTGCTTTTTGTTCTTTCCTGCAGCTTATAATTACTTTTCTTTGCTTTCACTTTGCCTTTTTTTATAGTTTCACTATTTTCCCAAATCCTCACTATCTCTGGTATTTCATCTCAGCCACATTTTACCATGTTCCTGGAGTCCTCTCTTGATCTTTTTCAATCTGCACCATTGAAATCTATATGTGCTGTTCCATTGCTATACAGATTCTTCTTCTCTATTTTTTCTGGGTTAGATCTTCTATTTCCTTGCCTCATTTTTCTAAGTTTACTTTCTCCTTTTGCAGAAATCACATATTAAGTAACTTCCTATGGAAAGGTGGTGGAAAGATACATTTTTTTGAATCTGAGAATGTCTTCATTCTACTCTTATATAATCAATAGTTTGTATAGGAGTAGAAGTCAAGACTACAAACAAATTTTCCTTATAACTTTGAATGATTGCTTCAAAACAATGGCTTTCTAGCATTCAGAACTGCTGTTGAAAATTCTGCTATTGCTTTGTTGCTTCTTTGTTGATGGTCTGTTTTCCCTCTGGATTCCTTTAAAATCTTCTCCTTAAACTTGGTGTTATAATATTTCACTTAAATTTGCCTAGGTTTGGGTCCATTTTCATTCATTTTTCAGGTTCCTTGATAGGTCCTTCAGGTCTAAATAGTTTTTCTGTAATAACTTTCTCTCTTTTTTTTCCAATATTGTCTCTTTGAAAATCTTGTTAACTGGATATAAGTTTTCCTGGATTGATCTTCTATGTCTCTTATCAGATAAGATCATGTCTTATATCTCCTTTTCTTATTGTTTGATTTCAGAGAGATTTCTTTATTAAATAAAACTTTATAGTTGCTTCACGAATTTATAGTTTGGGAGATTATATTTTTTACTTTCAAGAAATGGTATACCTTTTTATGTTATTCAAATTTATAATAGTTTTATCTGTCTGGAGATTTTAATTAGTATTTTTTAAAAATGATATATTTATATGTTTTCTGAATTATCTCTGACTCTTTTTTCTCTGGAGTAATTTTTTCCCTGTTGGCTTATCTCCTTTTTTTCTCACTTTTATATTACTAAAAAATTTGGTAGCTTTTGATTGTCTGTTTGTATTGACAAATGAAACAATAAAAAACTAATATTAGTCCTTGGTAGGCAGATTGGATGTTCCATTGATGGTGTTATTTCAGGAGATTGAGTGGGTATCTGGCCATTACACTGTGGTATTCTGCATGTGACAGGATGTCTCCGGGGCATTTCGGTTTCTTTAGGGAGGAATTTTTTGATTCATTCCCTGGGAGAAACTTAGCCAGTGAGTTTTAGGTGTCAAGTCAACTTTCCTACATACAAACATTCAGTTTATCTCCCAATTTTCAGACTCAGTTCTTACTTCTGCCTTCCTAAATACTTGCCATTTCTAAGGGGTAAGCCTCTTGGGACTCTGCAGAGACATTGGCTTTGCCTCACCTGTGTGTGCTTCTGTGAGAACTCCAGGCTATGCTTCATCTGTCCATCTTCATCAATTATATACCTGCGTGCACTCCTCATGTTCTAGCTGTTTCTTGGAATCTATTCTCTGTTCTCTCCTCCTGTAACCCCATTCTCTTAATTGATATTTATGCCATTTTTATTACTATGTCTTCATTTATTATAGTCTTTGGAGCAAGAAGGTAATGACAGTTAATCTTTTACTTCTAAACATGAAATTTTGTATTCTTGAAAGCTTTGTCCCTGCATCACCAATCTATCCAGCCTACTTGAAAATCTGATCATCACAATGCTCTTTAAGTATATGTCCTTTGAGGAATTCACAGAAAAATTTTGCAAATGAAAGTTGGGAAGGAGTTAAAAATATGCCATCCCTGTTCTGGCATATTTGACTATTTTTAATTAAAGGACAAAGCTGGAGACATCACATTACTTGATTTCAAATTATACCACAAAGTTATAATAACCAAAATAGCATGGCACTGGCATAAAAACGGACACATGGACCAAGGGAACAGATTAGAGAACCGAGAAATAAATCCATACATTTACAGCAAACTCATTTTTGACAAGGGTGCCAAGAACATACATTGGGGAAAGGACAGTCTCTTCCAAAATAGCTGGGAAAACTGGATACCCCTGTGCAAAGAATGAAACTAGACACCTATCAGCAGATACAAAAATCAAATAAAAATGTATTAAAGATTTAAATCTAAGACCTAAACCTATGAAACTATTGAAGAAAACATTAGGGAAATGTTTTAGGACATTGATCTTGAGAAAGATTTTTTGAGTAAGACCTCAAAAGCACAAGCAACCAAAGCAAAAATGGACAAATGAGATCATGTCCAGCTAAAAATCTTGTGCCCAGCAAACAATCAACAAAGTGAAGGACACTTCAACAAATGGGAGAAAATATTTACAAGCTACCAATACAACAAGGGATTCATAACCAGAATATATAAGGAATTCAAACAATTCAATAGGAAAAAACGAATAATTCAATTTAAAAATGGGCACAAGTACTGGAGCCCATTCTTCTAAGTGAAGTATCACAAGAATGGAAAAACAAGTGCCACATGTATTCAACATTAAATTGGTACTAATTGAGCAACACTTATGTGCACATGTGGAAGTAATATTCACTGGGTGTTGGGCAGGTGGCAGGGGGAGGAGGAGATGTGTAAATTCACACCTAACAGGTGCATTGTGTGCTGTTGGGGGGGATGGGCATGCTTGTAACTCTGACTCAGGCTGCAAAAGCAATGTGTGTAACCGAAGCATTTGTACTCCCATAGTATTCTGAAATAATAATTTAAAAAATCTGAATAGATATTTCTCAAAAGAAGACATATAAATGGCCAATAGGTATATGAAAAAATTCTCAACATCACTAATCATCAAAGAAATGCATATCAAAACCTCAGTGAGATGTCGTCTCACTGCAATTAAAATGGCGTTTAGGCCCGGCGCGGTGGCTCACGCCTGTAATCCTAGCTCTCTGGGAGCCCGAGGTGGGTGGATTGTTTGAGCTCAGGAGTTCGAAATCAGCCTGAGCAAGAACGAGATCCCATCTCTACTAAAAATAGAAAGAAATTAATTGGACAACTAAAAATATATAGAAAAAACTAGCCGGGCATGGTGGCACATGCCTGTAGTCCCAGCTATTCTGGAGGCTGAGGCAGGAGGATCGCTTGAGCCCAGGAATTTGAGGTTGCTGTGAGCTAGGCTGATGCCACGACACTCACTCTAGCTCGGGCAAAAGAGTGAGACTCTGTCTAAAAAAAAAAAATGGCATTTATAAAAAAGAAAGGCAATGACCAATGTTGGCAATGATGTGGAGAAAGGCGAACCCTTGTACACTGCTGGTGGGAATGTAAATTACTGCAGCTACTGCAGAGAACAATATGGAGCTTCCTTAAAAAACTAAAAAATAGAATGACCATATGATCCAGCAATCCCACTGCTGGTATATATCCAAAAGAAAGGAAATCAGTTTATATATTGAAGAGATAGAGCTGTACTCCCGTACTTATTGCAGCATTATTCATAATAGCCAAGATATGAAATCAACCTGTGTCCATCAACAAATGAATTCATAAAGAAAATGTGGTATACATACACAATGGAATAGTATTCAGTTATAAAAAAGAATAAAATCTCATCATTTGCAGCAACCTGGATGGAACAGGAAGTCTTTATGTTAAATGAAATAAGCCAGGCACAGAAAGACAAATATATGTTTTCACTCACATGTTGGAACTAAAAAAAAAATTGAACTCATGGAAATAGAGAATAGAGTGTTGGTTTCCAGAGGTTGAGAAGTATAGTAGGGAGGGGGGATAAGGAGGAGGTGGTTAATGGGTAAAAAAATACAGTTAGATAGAAGGAATAATATCTAGTGTTTGGTAGCACAATAGAGCGACTATAGTTAATAATAATTTGTTGCATATTTCAAAGTCACTAAAAGAATGGAATTGGAATGTTCCTAACACAAAGAAATTATACTTGCTTGAGGTTATAGATATTCCAATTGCCTTGATTTAATCATTACACATTGTATGCTTGTATCAAAATATCACATGTAAACTATAAATACATACAACTATTATGTATCCATGATAATTAAAAATTTAAAAAGATAAAGGCACTTAAAAATCCGGAAGTTTCAAAAAGATCACTCTAACCATTCTGTTTCTTAAAAGTAGAGATGAAATTCCCACGTGAAAGATGGTCTTCCTTATACCAAAAGAAAATAACATTCTCATCAAGAAAGAAAAGTTGAAGCTGAGAAAAATCAGTACAAACAAATCTTGTTAAACTAACTCTTAAGAAGGGTTAGTTGTTAATCCTCCTAGTCACTTCTCTACCCAACTAACTACTCTAGCCCAAACCTCTTTGCCTTATCACATTTTACAACTTATCATTCTTTGTCCAATTCAGTATGTATGTGATTGACTCTAAGTGCTTCTTTGGGTCTTCATTTGCTCATGAGGGCTTCCATATCAGATGAAACTCATTTAAATAAATGTGTATGCTTTTTTCCTGTTAATTTATCTTAAGTCAATTTAATTCTTGGGCTCAGCAGAGACTCTAAGTGTATGGAGGTGTAGTTTTGCTTACCCTGTAGTTGTTATCTATTGACTTTACTTAAAATATGTAAAAGTGTACAATTTACATTTGACATTGACATCATTTGATGTCCAGTGTGAACATTCCCTAAATTCACAACATCATCCTTCAGCCTGAGACATTTTGCTTCTCACATTCTCACTACAATGTTCCCATTGTATAAGAGGCAATGTACTCATTTCATCTGAAGTGAGATGTCTTCAGCTGGGGAAGTGTTTCCACTGTACTCTTGTTAAGATATGATTTAGACATATTGTTCAACACCTTTTAGCTTCAGTTTACTGAAGAGGTTTTAAAAAATCATTTTTAAAGTCCTTTTATCACTAGAATTTCACATTTCTCTAATTCTAAGTAAAATAGGATAATTAGCCTGCATCATACAGACCTGCCAAATGTCAAGAATTATTCCAATGTCTGGCACACAGCGTAGTTCAATAAATTTTGCTGAATGAAAACAATTGGAATTGGAATTTATGTCCACTCATTCAATCAAGGAACAATAATTTACAAAGTGCTTTCTCTGTGCCAGGCACAATTCTGTGTTGGGGAAGATGCAGTGAATAGACAGAGCATGAGGAACTGCCCTTATGCAGCACACATTCCAATGGGCGAAAAACAGATAATAAAAAAGTGTAAGAAAATATGTATTCAAAATAATAGTGATAGGTGCTGTACAGGAACTAAATAAAGTCAGAAAGGCTTGACAGATGGCTTTGCCGTTTACGATAGGATGCCCAAGAAAGGCATCTCCTCAGAGGTGACATCTGAACAGAGACCTAAATGGGGAGAAGGAGTCTGCTAAAAGTAGAGCTGAGATAGAGTGCTCCAGGTAGGGGAAACAGCTATGCAAAGGCCTTGAGGCGGAAATATTTAGAGTGCTGAGAAGCTATGATGTGCAGTGTAGTGATGAGGGAGAAGTTGGAAAGGCAGGTAGGAGAGAGAGTTTGAGAATCTTCTAAAGCAAAGTAAGGATTTTGAATTGTACTCTAAGTTTAATGTGACTCATTAGGAGGCTTTTAAGGTATGCAGTGACATTAACTGACTTATACCAAAAAAATTATAACTCTCTTAGCTGTATCAAGAATGGACTCACCTACTCTATTTATATTATATCCTACTCTGACCCGGCATTTCTCATCCCTCTTGTTCGCTTAATTTTTCTCCTTAGTACTTATCACCACCTTATATGTTATATATATTTACTTACTGTGTACTATCTGCTGTTGCCACTAGAGTGCAAGTTCTATATATAACAATTAAGATTTTGTTGTTTTTGTATCCCCAACAGATGGAAGTGTCACTAGCACATAGTATGCTCTTAATAAATATATCGAGCTAATCAATGCATTGAGTTAATCAATGCATTTTTTGAAGGGATAAGGCTGAAGTAGAGTAGGAAGATCACATAGAAAGCTACAAGAAGAATATATATGGGATATACACTGTTTTAGATAACAGTGGTAGGAATAAAGACAAGCAGAAAAATTCAAACTTTATTTTGGAGGTATAATTGAAGGCATTTGAGGATGGGTTCAATGAGGAAAAAGTAGGAAATATGAGAAATCAAGAATTGTTGATGGATTTTTATCTGGCAATTGCATAAAATTATGGAATAATTTTCTGAAATGGAGAATTAAGGAAAGAAGTATGTTTTTGGGAAGACATCAGTGGGAATCAAGATGCTCATTTGATAGCCAAGTGGAAATGTCAAGTACTCATTGGTTATATAACTTGGCACTCAGATGAGAAGTCTTGGGAGACATGAATTTGGCAGTCATCAGCATAAAGATGCTGGCAGTGGATAATCAAGTAGTGCTCTGTGGAAATGAAATAATTGTTCCGAAGAGATGTGTTTTTATATGTCTCAGTAATCAAGTCTATTTAATTACATTATTTATCAAGATATCTTCAACTCTAGTGCTTGCAATATCAGGAGGGTGGCATCTGAATTATCTGAATCTCCGGCCTTGTGGTTTGGAGTCATAAGGGAGCTTTGTCTAGAATCTTGGCTCTTCTTGGTACTTGCCACATGACTCTGAGCCTGTGTTTGTCTACTGAATAGGAAAAATAAAAATACTCCTATACAGGGATTTTTGTGGACATTAAGTGAGATAATGTCTGTATGAATCGACTTGAATTATTTGTGTCTGTAGAAAAAAATAAAATGAGCACTTACTGAAATATGTATGACAGTACTCAGTTGGTCGTAGTGTTGTTTTTATTTTCTGCTCTAAAATAAAGCTAGATAATAAATGTCTTGAAGAAAGAAATTACATTTTATCCATGTTTGTGTCCTCAGTACTTAGCAGTGTGCTCAGCTGAGAGCTGGTGCTCATATATGTCTGTTGAATTAAATTAAAAAATGAAACACAGGGCAATTTCCTGTAAATTGTAGAGCAAGAGAGAATTAGATATCACTACATTCATTCTGGCTTTGTAGTTCTGCCCTTGGTACATTGGGATGGGGGATGGTTTCCTCACAGAGGATCCGTTTGGCATTTTAATGAAAAGAACTGCTGAGGAACGTGCATGTGTTGCTATCTTTCATATCTGCCTCAAGTCACACGGTGGTGTTTTAGTTTCCCATTTCCTTAAGTGTTTCATTATTATTCATTCGTAACTAGACAGAATAATTTGTTGTAATTTTACCTATAATCATGTTTTGATATCATTTCATTTCAGTACTGAAAGTTTGTCGATAAAGGCTTTGGGGTTTGATTCTGAACATTTTAGTCCTTTATCAACTGTTCTGAATGAGTCCACTGTAGTTCATGAGGATTCCCTGAAGCTCAGACATGAAACCTCTCAGAAAGCCCTAGGAAACAAGACCCAAAAAAGTGCTTTCCATTGACTTAACTTGTTGGAATTAGGTCTGAAAAATGTCTTATGATTTTGGCCAACGTGTATGTCTCTGGGTGTTCACTCTTCTCATTTTGCCATTAACTTTCCTTTTTCCCTCCTGCTGAGCTCCCCTGATGGTCTCTGTTGTTGAAAGTCTTCAGTACTTTAAGAATACGAAATGGAAGGTTCAGCTGATACATTTTACTCAGTCTGTAGGGACAGGCCTGTAGTTTTATTGTGTCCTGCTATTAATAAATTAGATTTGGATTAGATTAGATTTCAGAGAAAGGATCTTTGCATTTGAGTGGAGATGATTGAAATTAATAAGATGAAATATTTAAGTTCAGCATTTATCTCTTGACCATTGCAAGGGTTTGGCATCTAATAAAATCAAGTTTCAAAAAAAATAAATGCAATGTTCTCTAACAACCAGAAAAAAGACACTTACTGCTTTTTAGAGAACATTGACATATCTATAAAAATTATTACACAATTTAATGGGGCCAGATTATATATTAAAAATTGAAAATATAAATCTGGATCTATATCATATCTTGGCATTGGATCATTGTGGTTCATTAGATGGAACAGGTTTTCAGTGACTATCATATACATAGGGTAGGGAGTGGTTTCTCTCTTTATGTATCAGATTTATGATGTTGTAGAGTATTTGGCAATATATAACAACACCTTAAAATGTTCATACCATTTAATTTCACTCATGAAGATAAGCCCTATTTGAATTGCCCACCCCACCTCCAAAACCTAACACAACCAACCAGTTTTCCAAGTTTCAGAAACATTTGATGTAGCAATAGTTTAAAATAGTAAAAAAAAAAATACAATGTTGACAGTCAAAATGGGGAAAGAGGTGAAATATATAGCCATTAAGAGGATGTATAATGAAGTATTTGTAATAAACTAGTGAAAAAATTTGTGTTGAAGTGTTAGATGTGAAAAACAGTGAACAGTTTCTATACATAGAAGAGCTCAACTAAAGCATATGCAGAGAAAATAGAGCAGAAGGAAATTCATCAACATTTATCAGTGATTATGTCTGATGATTTAATTTTTTCTTTATAACTTTATATGTTTAGTTTTTATGCAATTGACAAGTGTTACTTTTATCATCAGAAAAAAGTGAAATAAAAGTGATATATAAACAACTCAGTTTAACAAAGATGATTTATCCTCTAACGGTGGTCACTTGTGATAGCCTCTTGATGTGGTGTCTTCCTGTCTGAAAGTATTTATGTTCTTTAAACCCTTTGATCCTGTTCATTTTGAAGGCAGCATGACTTTGCAAGTCCTGGGTTTATAGCTTTCTTCAATGAATGATTTTCAGATGTGATTTTTAAAAATCAGGTGAATTTCATAAAATGCTCTTTTCCCTTTATGTCTAGAAATATGTTTGTGCTAAAGGTTTAACCACAAGCCAAGTATGAAGTAAACTGGTTTGGTGGTTACTAAGCTATTGATAAATGTCAGACGTTATTAAATTGAATTGTTCTGGTGTTTTTTAGTTTCATTATTTTTCTTAGAAAAGTGAACTTTGTCTTTGAGATTGAGACTGTATACTATGTGGCAAAATTACTAGTATAGTATAAAAAGGATTTGGTATAGAATATATTACTGAACTGTCTCATGGAAAGCTTCAATTTATATACTCACCTAGTAACTATTATATAATAATCACTATTTCATTTTTTAATTTTTGAGATATTTATTCATTCATGTATTCAAAAAACCCATAATGAGCATCTAAAATATGAAAGATGCTATGGCAGGCACTAGATCCAATATTCCAATATATTTAGGTATATTAAGATTCTAATACATTAGGTGGAAAAATAGAATACAAATAAAATATATATATTGATCATATATATACAAATGTATTTAGCTTCACAAGGGTGAGGATTTTTGTCTGTTTTGTCTTCCCTAGTTCCTAGAACAGTCGCTGGTAAATAGTAAATGCTCAATAAGTACTTGTTAAATAGACGAATAAGTGAAATGTACATGATTACAGAGCTTTAAGAGGCATGTGAATAACAGGGAGACATTTTATCAAAAGGCCTGAAAATGGGAAATAGGCCAGATGACTTCGAGGGACAGTCTACTGACTTGTGTAATTCCCAAGGAGAATTAAGGGCAAGCCCACTTCTGTCTGTGCTGCCATAGTTTGTTCTCTCATTGCTTTCTCTAGATGAACTGCTCCTGCACATCTCCCAGTCTTTGCATGTTGCCGAGGTGCCTCTCTGCTAGTGTGAAGAATTCATTCCACAGCCTTATGTACAGACCTTGCACAAAGGGATGCTGTCTATTGCTCTTGGTGCTGCTACAATTTTAGTGCGAAGACCAGTCTTTCCATATTTTCTTGCTTTGGGAATTAGACACAAGCCAATTAAAAAAAAATATTAAGTTCCTAAACAGACCAGAAGGCAAAGAAGCCCTTTTATTAATCAGAAGCAATGGCATTCACCAATCCCATTCTTAGGTATTTACTCAAGAGAAATGGAACCATATGTCCACAAAAAATTTGTAAAAGACTATTCCAGGCAACTTTATTCATAATGGCTCAAAATAGAAACAAATCAAATGTCTTACAAGAGGAGCATGGATAAACAAATGTGAGGCATATTCATGAATTAGAATATTACACAGCAATAAAAAGGAATGAACTACTGGTACATGCAGCAGCATGTTTCTCGAAAACATGTTAAGTGAAAGAAGTCAGACACATAGGTACACAGTGTTTGGCATAAAATTATGCAACTTATATGAAGTTCAAGAATAGTTAAAACTAATGGAGGGTAATAGAAACTAGATATTATTGCTTGAAGGGGGAGAGGCAGGAAACAAACGCCCGGAAAAGGGCACATGGGAGTTTTCAGAGGTGATGAAAGTGTTCTACGTCTTGTTTGGGGTGACATAGGTGTTCACAGTTTTCAAAACTTACTGAAATGAACACAAGCTCCATGCATTTTATTTTACATAAATTATACCTTAATTTTAAAAAATAAGAAAAACATAAAATACTTTGAGAATTAACATATAAGGTAAATTCAGTTGAAATAATCTCAGCTGCCATTCAACGGGCTAGAAATAGAAATACAAATAAGAAATAGTAACTCTCCCGATGAACTCATAATTTAGAGATAAATGATGTAGAAAAACAGACATTGATAAATATTTTATTTACAGAAAACTTTTAACAAGTATAACATGTTTCCAGAATATACCTAGGCATAAACTGGATTACATTTTAGAATTGTATAATAGTTATTTTAGGCAAAGAATTTTACTGTTGTATAAAAAATATTTAGTCTGCCAAATCCAATAGCTAAGCTGTGATTGTCAGTCTCCAGCATAGCTCCCAATTGTATTCTTATTCTTGTGGAGACCCTTCTACAATGTAGCAGCTTTGGAATGGGTGGCCATAGCATATGGCAGAAGTGAGAGTAAGTCATTTCCAAGATTGGGATATAAAAGGCTGTGGCTTCTGTGTTGGACACTCTTCTTGCCTTCTCTCTCTCTCTCTCTCTTTCTCACTTGGGAGAAACGAGCTGACATGTTCTGAATACCCAGGCAGCCATAGAAAGGCCCATGTGGAGAGAAATAGAGACCTGTGGGTCAACAGTCATCAAGGCAGTGGGGTCTGCCTACAACCACATGAGTTAGTTTAAAAGCTCACCCTTCCCTGATCAAGCCTTCAGACGAGACTGCAGCCCTGGCGACTTGTGGGCTGCAACCTCCTGGGACCCTTGAGTGACCACTCAGCTAAGCCACTCTTGAATTTCTAACCCTCCAAAGTTGTAAAATAATAAATACTTACTGTTTTAAGCTGTTAAATTTTGAGATGATTTGTTACACAACAATAAATCACCAATAGATATGATTTTTCCTAAACATGTCAGGCATGAGTTCATAGGTTAGTGAATCATACATGATTGTAAATTGAATACCTCAGTTTTCACTAAAATATTAATTAGTCAATAAGTGTTGGAAAAGCAAATGCTTTCTAAAAACTTGGTACACTTTAATTCCCAATTTATATCTAGAAAATAGTTTTCTTACTAAAGAAAATAGACCTATGAATAAAATCTTATGGTATATATCAATCTGGCTATCAAACTAAAACATGCAAAAATCATAATTTAATAAAATTTAATTGCTTCTCTAAGAGGAAAGGCCAATTCCATATTATTGAATTTACTAATGAAAATCAGAATGAATTTAATATTCACAAATAATATTCCCTTTGAACTTCAAAATATGTAATATAATTCTAATTGATTATAGTTTAGAAACTGAGACTTCATTTTAAAAAATGAAGGAGTGATTGGGCTGATTTTTTTTAGCCATTTGTGTTTGTTTTTTTTCCAATTTATTTATTTATTTGCTTTTTTAAATTTGAGACTATTATGGGGGTACAAACATTTTGGTTACATATATTGACTTTGGATAGCCTGGCAACAAAACATGAATTTTTTGAGTAATTAAGATTATTGCTCTCCTACTTGAAGATGACCACCCTTTACTCCTTGAATTTTTAGATTTAAAATTATGCTACCTATTACAAATATTATATAACTTAGTCTAAACTCATTTCTGCATTAAGAAAACAGATCTTGGTGTCTGTCACTGGGAGTAAATGATGCACCCGGAAACATAAAGAGATCCCCTTTCCTTTCCAACTAAACAGAAACTAAAAAAAATATAGATCTTTGCCTGAGAATTCCTGCCAGGGCTTCCCCGTCAAGCTAGGGTAGCTAAAGGAAAAGTTATAAATACTTGTCTGGGCAATGGGATCACTTCTTACTTCTGGGAGGCTGAAAGGGGTCTATGGAAAACCATTAAGATAATGGGAAGTTTGATGTTATTGTGTGGTCCCAGATCAGACATGGGCATGCATCAAAATCAAATGGAGGCCTGTTAAGACACAGATTTCTGGACCCCATCCCTAGAGATCTGGATTTAGTAATTCCAACATGTAGCACAGGAATTAGTTACCTGGTGATGCAATTTCTGCTGTCCAGGGACCACAATATGACAACCACTGGTCTAGATTTTATTATTTCTGTTTGTCTTTAGGAGAGCTTTGTTTGTGGAATGAAGAGTAGGGAGCTAAACTACTATATTTCTCAGACACTTTTATAGTTAGATAAATTCTGGTCAATAGAATCTGGGTATAGTCTTAAATGGCACTTCCAGGTCCCATCCCTAAAATGTCCCATGCGATCTTCCATATTGTCACTCTTGTTACTCTTTGCATAACTGAATGCCAGGAATTAAGTGGAGGGAAGACTTTGAGAAAACATTCCATGCTCCATTATGCTAATTATTCTTCCTTTAAGACTGTGAGACAATAACCTGCCGACAGTTACTATGTGTTTGTTACGAGACTACCATAGTCAAATTTGGCCTGGGCAATAGCATGGTTTCATCATGTAGAAGTAGGTATGCAAAATCAGGCTCAAGCATGTCCTACATTGCCGCTCTTATTACATTGCCACCTGTCTCTTAACCCACACCTATAATCTCATGGAACATTCCTTATGACTAGTTGACAGAGGAAGAAAGATTATTTAGCCTTGTTTATAGATACTTATGCATAATATGCTGACACAATTAAAGAGTCAGCTACTCTAGCACTAATGTCCTCTGAACCCTGTGGGCAAAACTTCATGGGCAAAGTAAACTTTGTTTACTTGTCTGAAAAGAAGGATAGCCAAAGGCATGTATCTAACGTGATCACAGGGCAGTTAGTTAACAGTTTGGTTAGATGGTCAGGAATTTTAGAAATCACAAGATTGGATGGTTAGTGACAAGAAGTCTAGGGAAGGGGTCTGTGGATAAGACTCTTGGAATGGAGACGTAGAGCGATAATTATGACACATGTTAATGTTCACTAAAGGGAAGCCCTTCAGATAAGGCTTTTGATGATCAGGTGGTCAAGATGACCAATTCCATGGATGTCAGTCATCAGCCCTTTCTCTAGCCATTTTTGTGCTTATTCAATGGGCTAATGAACACAGTGGCCATGGCTTCAGGGATCAGGGTTTGTTATGCATGGGCTCAAAATTATGGGCTTGCTTTTATAAGATTGAACTGGCTATCATCCCTGCTGAGTACCTAGTCTGCCAATAACAGGGTCCATTTTTGAGTCCCTGATGATGCACTATTGCCTGAGGGACCAGCCAGCCACCTGGTAGAACACCTATCACATTGGATCTCTTCCATCATGGAGGGGACATCAATTTGTCTTCACAGGAAAAGACAGCCATTCTGCCTGTCTTGTCCTCAATACTTCTTCTAACACCATCATCCAGGTCTAACTGAATACCTCAAGGTATCTCACATAATCTTGATTTTGACCAAGAAAGCTATTGTGTAATAAAAGAATAAAGGCAATGGTCCTAAATCTGTGGGTGGGGAGGAGCCATTGGTTTTATTGCATACCTCTCTCTTTCCTTCAAAACATAGGTGGCCGGACAGAACAGTGGAATGGCCTGTCAGACACACAGTTACAAAGCTGCTTGGGTGATGATACTTGTGAATTTGAGGAGCTGTCATACATAATGTAATATATGCTCTCAACCAGTGACCATATATGATGTTATTTCTTCCACAGACAGAATACCAGAGTCCAGGAACCAAGGGATTGAAGCAGAGTGGATTTATTCACTCTTATTCCAAATAATCCTTTCACAAAATTTATATTTCCTCCTCCTGCATCTTTTGGCTCTGCTGGTATAAAAACTACCATTTCTCAAGAAGTGAGCAATCACACTAGGAGACTTAAAAAGAGTTCTGTTTAACTGTAAATTGAGATTAGCACTTGGTCCCTTCAGGCTTCTCAGGGAATTGAACCAACAAGCAAAGAAGGGAGTTACTCTCCTGACTGTGGTGTCTGATCCTGGATATTGAGGGAAACAGGGTTTCTACGACACAATTGTGGTAAGGAAGAGTATGTAGAACTCAAATGATTCTTTTAGATATCTCTTGGTACTCCCATGACAAGAGGTAAAAGTTAATGGATGACTATAGCAATTTAGTAGTCAAGGCTACAAATGGCTCAGACCATGCAAGAATTAAGACATGCTGAAGGTGCAGGTACATGGAATACATTGTGAAAGAAAGAATAGACCAACTACAGAAGTGAAGATGTTGGTAACTATTAATATTTATTTCTTTTTTAGCTTTTTACTTAACATTGTATTAATCATTTTTCCATCCCTTTCTTGATAGTTTATATAAGTCGTATAATTGGTGGTTAATCCTCTGCTTGGGCTGCCAAAACAAAATACCACAGACTGGTGGCTTAAACAACAGAAATTTATATCTCACATTTCTGGAGTCTAGGAGTTCAAAAGCAAGAGACTATTACGGTTGATTTTTTTGAGTCCTCTCTCCTTGGCTTGCAGATGGGCATCTTCTCATTTTGTTCTTACATGGCCTTTTCTCTGTGTGCGTGTTCCCCTGGTGTCTCTTCCTCTTCTTGTAAGGACACCAGTTCTGTTGGATTAGGACTCCATTCCTTTGACCTCATTTAACCTTAATTACCTCCTTAAAGGCCATATCTTCAAATACAGTCACACCGGGGCTAGAATTTGGGGACAGAGGATACAATTCATTCCTTAATACCTTATAATTCAATATTTAGCATATTGAATAATGAAGAAAAATTTGACTGAGTTAGAATTGAAATGATCATCAATGGAGTTGGATACAATGAATTATGAGAGTTGAGTGACACAAGACTTTTAGGGGAAAGAATGAACATGCTCTTATTTGTATAGGGGATAAATTCAATAAATTAGGTGGAAGCACACTGTTGTTTTTACTTGTGTTGTTTCAAAATTTAAATATTGGTAAACAGCTGTATGGGTGGTCAGTATCCAAAGGACATGACTGAATGATTCTCAGAATCATCTCAGTCTCTCCAAGCTCTCTCTAGAACTGCTTTCCCAGACTCTTCTCAGCAGGCTTCTGATTAAATTTTGCCATCGAGGAACATTTGTGTAATATTTGGAAAGTGGTAGAAAAGTAGAAGCCATTATTGTTTAGTGGTGACTGTGAC
>CAUYSK010024824.1:0-10085 GCA_963575035.1 Avahi laniger | reverse complement strand
CTTGCTTGTAGGGTTTCAGTTGAGAAATCTGGAGTTATTCTGATGGACATTCCTTTGTATGTTACTTGTGTCTTTCACATTACAGCTTGTAGAAGGGCCTCTTTAGTGGCTATTTTGGTCTATCTGATGACTGTGTGATGTGGTGTCTTCCTATTTGCATTGAATCTCCCTGGGATCTGTTGAGCTTCTTGTACCTATATATATAGATTTTTAGCAAGGCCTGAAAAATTCTCCTCTATTAATTCTTCAAATAGCTTATCCAGCCCTTGAGTGTTTCTTCTTCACCTTCCAGAATCCCTATCACCCTCAGGTTCGGTTTTTTCACATAATCCCACATTTCTTGTGGGCTTATTTCTTTTCTCTTAATCTTCTGCTTGATTTCTGTGACTGACTTATTTAATTGGAAGGAGTTGTCTTCAATCTCTGAGATTCTTTCTTCTGTTTGATCTACCCTGTTCTTGAGGCTTTCCATGGTGTTTGTAGTTCCCTGAATAAGTCCTTCATTTCCAGGAGATTGGTTTGATTTTTCTTTAATATTTCGATTTCTTTAGTGAATTTTTCTTACAAGTCCTGGATTTTTTTTGTGGTTTCTTTGTGTTGGTTATCCATTTTTTCTTCTATATCATTCAGTTTCCATACAATCCATGTTTGAAATTCTTCTTCTGTCATTTCAGTGTTCTGAGTTTGGTTAATGTCCATTGCTGGGGAGCTGTTGTTCCTCTTTGGGGGTGTGCTTTCCATTTGAGTCTTTATACTTCCAGAGCTCTTTCACTGGTTCCTTCCCATCTGGATCAGTTGTTCCTTCTTGCCTTTAGATTTTCATTTGGATAATGACATGCCCCGTTTAGTCTCTGAGCCAGTAGGTCATGTTCGTGGGTGAGATTCTACCACACCCTTTATGATGAATCAGTAGATGCAGTAAAAGGGTGTGCAGGATGACCTCCCTGTCAGTAGGTGGCACTTGCAGGGAGGAGTGAGTTACAGTGCTGTTTTTGGGTCCTGTAGCTAGCTCTTGTTCCTCTAGAGAGGCCCTCTTGGGTCTCGGGTGGTGGGTGGGGCCCTGGAATTTCCAGGTGTGTCCTTATTCACCACCTCAGTGGGGGCAGGACCGGAAGTGGGTCTGGGTGGGGCTGGGTTTGTTTCTGTGCAAAGCTGCCGGGAGGGCCTGAAATGGCTCCGCTCGGCTGAAAGTCTGGGCTTGGGGAGTGGGGATGTCTAAGACCGGCACTCCAGAGCAGGTCTCACTCCCCTCCAATCTCCCCCTCTCCGTGGTCTCTCCCAGGCCCCTGCCAGCAAGCGGGACCTCAGGCCGATGGATCTCCCCTGGCTGTGACGTGGGCCGGAAGATTCCCTACCCAGGATCGTAGCCTGAGCTGGGCGCACAGCCCTCTTTTGGGAGGAGGGTTGCCGCTCGGGCAGGCTGATCTGTCCCTGAAGGCACATACTCCTCAGTAGGCTCTTTCACAGCTCTCTCTTCTGTGCCCCGGGGCAGTCTGATCGTGACCTGGGTGTATGGGGTCTGGTCTGCAGGCCTGTCCCCTGGACCCTGGAGATCAATCCCTGACCCTGCCAGGGGCAGGGGTGCTGGTCTTGAATCACCTACAGGGGGCCCAAGCTGGATCGATTTCACTCCACCTCAGGATTTTCCCCACTCTCTTGGAGTCCCCAGGCAAGTAGCACCTGGGAGAGCTAGTGGGTAGGGAACTCGCAGTCTGAGTATCCCTCAGTCTGCTATAGAGCCCCAAAAGGAAAGGTCCCGTTCCTTGGAGATACCTCCGTGTGATGGCTAAATTGTCCCTCTGGGCACGCACGGGTAGGGAGGGGGAAGGAGAGAATGGAGCACTATGGCGTCTGCTGCTAGACTTGAGTCTGTGCCCCGGAAGGTGCCTCGAGGGGGCTTGGAGCCCGGCGCTGAGTCCGCAAGAGGCCACCGCTCACTGGCAGCAGCCGTCTCTGGGCTGGTGTCAGCAGGTCTCTCCAGCCGCTCAGGAGCCACCAGCCGAGATGGAAGGGAGGGGGAAGTTAACTGCTCCACCTACCCTTGTCACTGGTCTCCAAGCCTCTCGGGATCTTTTTCTCCTTCGCAACGTCTTCCCATGGAGTCTACTGTAGTTTCAGGCACCCTTCCTTCCGACCCTCACCCGTTCTATGTTTCTCTCAAGAGATTACTATTTCTTATTGGGAGGTTAGCTCTCCATTAACTGAGGCATTCTACTGCGAAAGGGCAAGGAAAGAGCCCAATCTGGTGTTTTTTAAGAGTTGGAGCCTGGGTCACTTTTCCTGGGCTGACATTTTGCAATCTTCCTCTACAGCCGTGGGTGGCTTTCATGTCAAGCCGCTTTGTGGCTTTTTAGGCATGAGGCCCCTCAGGCTTTAAGGTGGGAGTCTGCTTTGCTGTACTCCCAGATGGCTGGAATGTCCCCCAACTGGGAAGTTAACTTCTGCCCCTATCTCCGGCTCCTGCTCAGGCAGCATTCCTTCACTTCCTCTGCTCCCACAGCCTCAGAAATGGGGTCCCTAAGCCCCGGTGGTCTTATTCCCATCACTAAGAAAATTTCAGGTATACTATAGGTCGTATCAGGTTAACTATAGTCACCAAGCCATACATTAGATCTCCAGAACTTATTTATCTTGAATAAAAGGGTACAAAGTTTCAGTTATTCAGGATAAATAAGCTGACCCCATTTCTCCCTGCCCTCAATCCCTGGCAACTGCTATTCCACTCTCTTCTATAAGTTCGACTATTTTAGATTCCACATAAGTGAGATCATATATTTGTCTTTGTGTCTGGTTTATTTCATTGGCATAATGTCCTCCAGGTTCATTCATGTTTTTCCAGTGGCAGGATTTCTTTCTTTTTTAAGGTTGAATAATATTCCATTGTATGTATACATCACATTTTCTCTATCTATTCATGCATTAATGGATGTTGAGGTTGTTTCCATACCTCTGCTATTGTGAACAATGCTGCAATGGACATAGGAGTGCAGATACTTCCCTGAGATCCTGATTTCACTTGCTTTGATGCATGCCCTTAAGTGGATTGCAGGGTCAGATGATAGTGCTACTTTATACATATTCTTGAGGAAGCTCCATACCTTTTTCCATAATAGCTGTACCAATTTGCATTCCTACCAACAGTGTTCAAGGGTTCCCTTTTCTCCATATCCTTGGTGATAAGTTTTTTAGATACAACACCAAAAGCATGATCCATGAAAGAAAGAATTGATAAATTAGACTTAATTAAGACTCAAAATTTCTACTCTGTGAAAAACATGATTAAGAGAATGAAAAAGCAAGCCACACTGTGGTAGAAAATATTTGCAAAAAGCATTTCTGATAAAGGAATGTTATCTAAAATATACAAAGAACACTTAAAACTTAAAAATAGACAACCTGATTTAAAAAATGGGCCAAAGTCCTTAACAGATACCTCGCCAGAGAAGATATTCAGATGATCAATAAGCACATGAAAAGATGCTCCACATCATATGTCATCATGAAGATGCAAATTAAAACATTGAGATGCCACTACCTGCCATTAGAATGGCCCAAATCCAGAAGTCTGGCAACAACAAACACTGGTGAGAAGGTGGAACAACAGGAACTTGTTGGTGGGAATGCAAAATGGTGGTCACTTTGGAAGACAGTTTGGCAGTTTCTTATAAACCTAAACCTACTATAATCATATAATCCAATATATCATAATCATGGTCCTTGGCATTTACCCAAAGTAACTGAAAACGTATGTCCACCTAAAAACCTGTACAAAAATGTTTATAGCAGTTGTAATTGTGAAAACTTGTAAGCAACTAAGATGTCCTTCAGTAGGCAAATAAAATATATACATCCAGGCAATGGAATATTATTCAGTGCTAAAAAGAAATGAGTTATCACAGCCATGGACAGACATAGAAGAACCTTATGTGCATATTACTAAGTGAAAGAAGTCAATCTGAAAAGGCCTTACACTGCATGATTACAACTAGATGACATTCTGGAACAGACAAAACTATGGAGACAGTAAAAAGTCCAGTGGTGGCCAAGTGTAATGGCTCATTTGCCTGCAATCCAGCACTTTTTGAGAGGCCAAGGTGGGAGGATCACTTGAGGCTAGAGTTCGACACCAGCCTGGGCAACAGAGAAAGACTCCGTCTCTACAATTAAAGAGAAAAAAGCTAATCTACAAGGTGACATACTGTATACTTCCATTTATATAACATTCTTGAAATGACAAACTTAGAGAAATGAAGATAATTTTAGTGTTTCCAGGAGTTTAGGACGGGAAAAGGGTGGGAAGGACATGCTGTCCCTCATAAAGACCTATGTGAGGGATCCTTCTGGTGACTCAGTGTCTTGACTGAGTTAATGGCAATATCCTGGTTATGATATTGCACTTTGGTTTTCTGAGCTGTTGTTAGTCTCGGGGAGCTGGATATAGGGTACAAGAAATCTCTCTTGGATACCTTTGTATTATTTGTTATGACAACATGTGAAACTATAATTATCTCAAAATAAAAAGTTTCATTAAAAAATGGACCACTGAGAAATGTGGAGAAATAAATTTAGTATGCAGTGATTATGCCACGTGTGTGTGTTTTTATCCTAAAACTATCTCCTGAAGTAAGAAATATCGCTTCAATTTTAGTAAGAGGAACTTGAGGCTTAAAAACTTGAAAAAAAGTGCAGTGATCACAGAGCTGGGAAATGAGGACGGGACTGAGCAGCCACTTTGAAGGCCCTTGCTGAGAAGGAGCTCCCAGTGGGGAGCCCGAGGGCTGTGGGAGGGCCCCCAGTGAGGGCGCAGAGCTCCCTCCTTCCCCCTCGGCCTGTCCTTAGGGGTCCCACCCAAGCCACAAGCACAAGGCAGAAAGGGATGAGGTCACAGTCATTGATTTCACATTTTATCCTCATTACATTGGGCAGGGAGAGGAAGGGGTCGCGCATCAATGAATAGATTGTGCTACTTTTAGCCTTTCAGATAGATTGGGATCCTGGTTCTAAGTGTCTCTAGGCTCCGGATCTGAGTCAGTAGTGGCAGACCACTGTTGCTGGGGAATGGGGACTCCTGAGAGGAATGCAGGGCACAGGCATGGAGCTGACCATGGAAAGTTCATGTTCCGGGGCTGCCATCTGGGTACCTGAGGATCCTCCATGTAGATCACATGTGGAGGAGCCCACAGCTGCCCCTCAAAGGGAACAGGGATGCCACAGGCCTGGGGCTGGTACTCGGGGGGCTGGCACTTGGGAGGCAGGAGGTCAGCCACATCTGCAGAGGGCGGACATGAGAGAGAAAAGCAAATGGATAGCTCATGAGAACATGACCTGCCCTGTCTCTGAGTACTTGCCTATGCCCTAGGCCAGCCCTGGGGCCATGTCCATCCTGAACAAGTGCATGAACAAAGTCCCTCAGGGTCATTGGTGTGGGGAAGAACAAATAGAATAAACAGAGGCAGATGTAGCAGAGCAGCAAGTCTCCTGTGCTGTGTGCACACCTTGGGACACTACTCAGCAATTCTCAGCAGGGCCAGTCCCACCATTCTCTCTATGCTCAGGGCACAGGGAGGGCAGGGCCAGCCAATGCTACTCACTAAAGGACCATGAAGATGAATATGGAAGAGATAAACCTGAAAAGATATTGGCCTTCCATCTGTATCCCATGATCCTGTGTAGGGCCTCTCCGTAAGGACATGGCAAGGGTTCGCTCCTTGGCCTCTCGTTGGCCTCACGGATGGTGTAGTATAGATCCTCCAAACTGATCAGCATCTGGAGACATTCCTGCCAGCTTTTCTTTATGCCCCTCTGCTTGAGACGCTGGGCAACTTCTTTAGACACTACATGATTCTTCTTCCTCACCTTGAAGTGTACCTCACAGTCAAGAAATTCCCATTCTTGCAGGAAACTCTGGATTTCCTGGTCACTCCATGGTTTAACTAACCGCTCTAGAAGGGACAGAGCAATGTGGATGATTTGGCATAAGTCACATGCACATTGGGGGACAGATCCTCCCTCTACACTGACAGGCTCAAACACGGCTTTATTCCGTTAGTGGGAGATAACAACTTAAATGAGAAGTTCAGGGATTCAGCATCTACCTGAGTCCTAATGCCCACGCAGTCACTGGGACAGGTCAGGGAGCATCTGAGAGCCTGGGTCTTGTTCAAGTTCCATAAAACATATTTCAGAAAACATTGATGGGGTGTGATGGCACATTTTCTGTCTGGGAGGGCTCCCCTGAGGGGGGCCTCACACCCCATGCCACAACAGGGCCTTTCACCCCCAACCAGGGCTGTGCACAGGGAGCTCCCGGGATGCTGAGGACGGCCCTGGGATCCCCTGAGCTGCACCCAACTCTCCTTGCTCAGACATGGGGAAGATGGAGATGGGATAGAAAGTTTTCCATAACATAAATATGATGCCAAGAACATTACCTGATGGTGTTTCTGGTTTTTCTTTTTCCTTCTTTACTTCCTGAAGGTTTCCAGTAATTTTAGTTTCATGTCTCACTTTCTAATTAAAAATAAGATATAATTAAAAGGTGAATATTTACATGGTAGGAAACCTTTTAATTATTATTACTTTTTTAGAGACAGGGTCTTGTTCTGTTGCCCAGGCTGGAGTGCATTGGCCTGATCGTAGCTCACTGCAACCTTGAATTCCTGGGCTGAAGTGATTCTCTTGCCCCACCTCCCAAGTAGCTGGGTTCACATGCGTGCGCCACCACGCCCGGCTAATTTTTTCTATTTTTTGTATACGGGGATCTCACTGTGTTGTACAAGCTGGACTTGGAACTCCTGGTCTCAAGTGCTTCTCCCAGAGTGCTAAGATCATAGGTGTGTGCCACTGTGCCCGGCCGAACTCTTATTTACCAGTGAAGGAATTAAAGTATTAGCCAATCACAATATTAAAAATAAAAATCAAATATTCTCAACTCTAAAGAACTGAAATATATATTTTAAAATAATGGGGACCTCATTTTCAAACTATTAATGAAGCACTTATTTTCAAAGTCAAATCAGAGTGTACCAGATGAACTACATAAAGCAATAGTGTATAGAGACAAGGAAGCAAATGCGTGGGCTCCTACAAGTGCCCAGCTCAAACTCATATAGAATTTCCAGGCCAGGAGAGCAATGAGAGGGAAACCAAGCAGCGTGTCCTCCAGAGCTGAAACCCTGGGGAAGTGGAGTCTGCTCGAGCTGACAGTGGAAGTGCAGGACGAGGAAGCAGTACTAGTGGAAGGGTGCAGAAGGAGCACGACAGCTCTGTGGATCTACCAGGAGGTCCCCTGTCCAAGCACAGATCAGCGCATGAGTGGGAGGGGATTGCCTAGGTTGGGTGACCATTAGGAAGGAGCAGGTGGGAAAATTCCTGGGGTCACCCTGGGCTGTGAAGAACCTGGGTTCCTAAGCCAGAATAGAAAGTCCCCCTCATTTAAAGAGCCTTGAAGAGGGAGCTAAAGGGTATTGCTACAGCAGTGGGGAGGATGGGGAGCCCAAATAGTTATTAAATATGAAATGTCCGATTTCGAATCAAAAGTTTAGTTTCTTTTATCTCAAACAAGAAGCAGTAAAACTAATCAAAGTATGCACCTAAACTATCGACACAGTTTTGCCATCTTAACGGTAGCTTGCATATGCCACCAGTAAAGAAGCCTGGAGAGTGAGTGGCAAAGAAATCATGAAAGGCATTTTCCATAGCTTGCTGAGAATTGAATATTTTTTTCTTGCAAGAAGTGGTCCAAAGCCTGGAAGAAGTGGTAGTCAGTTGGTACAAGGTCTGGTGAATATGGTGGATGACAGAGAGTTTCCAAGTCCAGCCTCTGTAGTTTGAGCAGTGTTGTTTGTGCCACATGTGGTCCACTGTTTTCTTGCAGGAAGATTGGCCTGTCTCTACTGACCAATAGCTGCTTAATCGCAAGCATCCTTATCATTTCATCCAATAGGTTGCAGTAGACATCTGTTGCAATTGGTTGGCTAGGTTTCATGACCAGTGCTGGACCACCAAACAGATACCATTAGCTTTTATCGATGAATATTCAGTTTTGGACTGTGTTCTATCACTTTATCTTTATCCAACCATTGTGCCGAATGCTTGCAATTGTCAAAAAGAATTCATTTTTCATCACATGTAACAATATGGTGTAGAAATGGTTCGACTTTATGTCATGACACAAAGAAAAGTGAGCTTTGAGACAATTTCTCTTCTGTTGCTTGTTTCATTCATGCGGAACCCATCTATCCAGCTTCTTTACCTTGCCCATTTGTTTCTAATGGTTCAATATTGTTGGAATAGCAACATCAAACCTTGCTGCTAATTCACACATCGGTTGAGATGGATTCGCTTCCACTACAGCTTTCAGCTCAACATTATGCAATTTGGTCTCAGGTCACCCACGGGGCTCATTTTCAAGATTAAAATCACCAGAATGGAACTTCTCAAACCATCAGCATACTGTGTGTTCATTAGACACACCCCTCCCAAACACTACATTGATATTTCAAGCTGTCTGTGGCATTGATTCCACAACAGAACTCATATTCAGAAAAAAAAGCAAAAAATAGAACCCATATTCAAAAATAACATGAATTTTTGACTTATCCATGGTTTCACAAAAATTGCTCTAAAATACAGTTAGACAGATAATGACAAGCCAAAATGTGTATTTGAAAGACTGAGGATGTACCTTCACAATAAAAATAAAACAAGAAATATTAAAATGAAATGTCAGAGATAGCAACTGTCAAACTTAGTACTAAAGGAAATTGGACATTTCATACTTAATAATATCTATAGATTGGAGAAAAAACAAATGGAACTCGATCAAATTAAAAAGTTTCTGCCCAGCCAAGGACATGATCAATAGAGGAAATAGACAACCTGCAGAATGAGAGAAAATATTCACACATGCTACACATCTGATAAAGGGCTGACAACTAGAATCTATAAAGAACTCAAGAAAATCAGCAAGAAAAAAATCAAACAACCCCATTAAAAAGTGGGCAAAAGAAATGAACAGAAACTTTTCAAAAGAAGACAGACTAATGGACCAGAAACAGAAAAAATGCTCACCATCTCTAATCATCAGGGAAACACAAATCAAAATGATAATGAGATATCACTCAACCCTAGTGAGAATGGCTTTTATCAAAAAGTCCCAAAACGACCAATGCTGGCGTGGATGTGGAGAGACAGGAACACTCATACACTGCTGGTGGGACTGCAAACTAGTGCAATCTCTGTGGAAAGCAATATGAAGAGTACTCAAAGAACTAAAAGTAGAACTACCATTTGATCCAGCAATCCCACTACTGGGTATTTACCCAAAGAAAAAAAAGACATTCTATAAAACAGACATCTGCACTCAAATGTTTATAGCAGCACAATTCTCAATTGCAAAGATGTGGAAACAACCCAAGTGCCCATCAATGCATGAGTGGATTAATAAAATGTGGCATATGTATACCATGGAGTACTCAGCCATAAGAAAATGGTGAACTACCTATTGTGTTATCCTGGATGGAGCTGGAACCCATTCTTTTAAGTGAAGTATCACAAGACTGGAAAAACAAACACCACATGAACTCACCATTAAATTGGACCTAACTGATCAACACCTATGTGCACATACGGAAATAACATTCATCAGAAATCAATCAGGTGGAAAGGGGGAGGAGGGACTGGGTAAATTCAAACCTAACGGGTACAATGCGCACTATCTGTGTGATGGGCACACTTATGACTTTGACTCAAATGGTACAAAAGCAATTTATGTAACCAAAACGTTTGTATCCCCATACTATTCTGAAACTAAAAAAGAAGAAAAAGAAATTCAAAATGATCCCCCAAACCATCAACTTATTTCCAAGTAATTTAATCGCATGACAAAAAATCTGAACATTAAAGGAACACAAAATATCCAGCACCCAAGCACGTAAAATGCACAGTGTTGGCGTCCTACCTAAAATGACCTGGCATGCAACAACAGAGAAATACAATTCACCACTAGCAGAAATTCCAGAAGTGACACAGAAGACGGAATCAGTGGAACAAGACTTTAAAACAGCGTGAGAGGCTGCCCACGG
>CAUYSK010024823.1:0-19462 GCA_963575035.1 Avahi laniger | reverse complement strand
ATCTGTGATCAGTGATCTTTGAGGTTACTATTGTAATTTGGGGGTAGGGGATACCATGAATCGTGCCCATATAGAATGGTGAACTTAATCAGTAAGTGTTACATGTGTTCTGACGGCTCCACCGTTCCCTCACTGGCCATTTCCCCATCTCTCTCCCTCTTCTTGGGCCTCCCTGTTCTCTAAGACACAACAATATTAAAATTAGGCCAATTACTAACCCTACAATGGCCTCTAAGTATTCAAGTTAAAGTAAGAATCACATGTCTCTTTCTCTTTTTTTTTTTTGAGACTGGGTCTAGCTCTGTCTCCCAGGCTGGAGTGCAGTGGCATAATCATAGTTGCAGTAAGGTATGATGCTTAAGTCTCTCAAGTATCTGCGACTACAAGCGCATGCCACCATGCCCAGCTAATTTTTCTATTTTTTGTAGAGACAGGGTCTCCCTCTTGCTCGGGCTTGTCTGGACTCCTGACCTCGAGCGATCCTTCCACCTCAGCCTCCCAGAGTGCTAGGATTACAGACATGAGCCACTGTGCCCAGCCTCTCTCACTCTAACTCAGAGGTTAGAAATGATTAAGCTTACTGAGGAAGGCATGTGGACTACTGAGATAGGCTGAGAGCTAGGCCTCTTGTGCCAAACAGTTAGCCAAGTTGTGAATGCAAAGGAAAAGTTCTTGGAGGAAATTAAAAATGCCATTCCAGTGAACACATGAATGATAAGAGAACAAAAACAGCCTTATTGCCGATATGGAGAAAATTTTAGTGGTCTGGATACATCAAACCAGCCATAACATGCCCTCAGGCCAAAGCCTAATCCAGAGACCCTAACTCTCTTCTATTTTATGAAGGCTGAGAGAGGTGAGAAAGCTGCAGAAGAAACGTTTGAAACTAGCCGAGGTTGGTTCATGAGTTTTAAGGGAAGAAAAGCCATCTCCATGACATAAAAGTACAAGGTGAAGCAGCAAATGCTGATGTACAAGCTGCAACAAGTTATCCAGAAGATCTGGCTAAGATCATTGATGAAGGTGGCTACTCAAAACAACAGATTTTCTATGTAGAAGAACAGCCTTATATTGGAAGAGGATGTCATCCAGGACTTTCATGGGTGTAGAGGAGAAGTGAATGCCTGGCTTCAAAGCTTCAAAGGACAAGCTGCCTCTCCTGTTAGGGGCTAATGCAGCTGGTGACTTAAAGTTGAAGCCAATACTCATTTCCCATTTGGAAAAATCCTAGGGACCTTAAGAATTATGCTAAATTCACTCTGCCCATGCTCTATATATGGAACAACAAAGCGCAGCTGACAGCGTATCAGTTTACAACATGGTTTACTGAATATTTTAAGCCCTCTGTTGAGAACTACTGCTCAGAAGAAAAGCTTCCTTTCAAAATATTACTGCTCATTGACAATGCAGTTGGCCATTCAACAGTTCTGATGGAGGTGTACAAGGAGATCAGTGTTATTTTCATATCTCTAACACAACATCTATTCTGCAGCCCATGGATCAAGGAGTAAATTCGACTTCCAACTTATTATTTAAGAAATACATTTCATAAGGCTACAGCTGCCATTGATAGTGATTCCTCTGATGGATCTGGGCTAAGAAAATTGATAACCTTCTGAAAAAGATTTACCATTCTAGATGTCATTAAGAACATTTGTGATTCATAAGAGGAGATCAAAATATCAACATTAGCAGGAATTTGGAAGAAGCTGATTCCAACCCTCATGGATGACTTTGAGGGATTTGAGATTTCAGCGGAAGAAGTCACTGCAGTTGTAGTGGAAATAGCAGGGGAACTAGATAGAATTCAAAGTGGAGCCTGCGTGTGGGACTGAATCGCTATAATCTCATGATAAAGTTTGAATGGATGAAGAGTTGCCTCATGTGGGTGAGCAAAGAAAGTGGTTTCCCGAGATGGAATCTACTGGTGAAGATGCTGTGAACATTGTTGAAATGACAGCAAAGGATTTAGATATCACCTAAACTTAGTTGATAAAGCAGCAAAAGGGTTTGAGAGGAATGATTTCAATTTTGAAAATTCAACTGTGGGTGAAAGGAAGAGTCAATTAATGCAGCAAACGTCATTGTTGTCTTATTTTAAGAAATTAACCGCTGCCACCCCAACTTTCAGCAGCCAGCACCCTGATCAGTCAGTAGCCATCAACACTGAGACAAGGCCCTCCAAAAAGAAAGCTCAGATCATTAGTATTTTTTAGTGATGAAATATTTTTTAGATTAAGGTATGTATGTTTTTTTTAGACTTAATGCTATTGCACACTTAATAGACTACGTTATAATGTAAACATAACTTTTACATGCACTGGGAGACCAGAATATTTGCATGATTCACTTTATTGTGATATTTGCTTTATTGAGGTGATCTGGAATGGAACGTGCAAGATCTCTGAGGTATGCTTGTATTCCTAATTTTTTTCACATATTTTCATCCTTTAGTGGATTAAATGCTCTTTAATGAGGTTTAAAAATATATTACAGCCTTCTAGTGTCTAATACAATGTTCTACTCTTAGTGAGTGCTCAGGACATATTCAGTTTTGTATAACTGACTGTAATATTTTTAAGCCTCAGCTTAAAAAAAATGGTTAGGTGTCCTCCTTATATTCCGCTGTGCTATGCTTACACTACGGAGTCTCTATAGCAGTTCAGAGTGCAAGTTCCGGAGTCGAGTTGCATAGTTTTTGATACCAGCTCAACCACTTTCAGATTGTGTGCTCTTAGGTGAGTTAACCTCTTTAAGACTCAGTTTTTTCACCTGTAAATTAGGGTTATTGTAAAGATTAAATGAGCTAATAAACATAAAGAATTTAGCATAGTAGCTGGCATATAGGGTTAATAAGCTTTGATAAGTATCATTTTACTGACTAAAACGAGGTATAAACTACTTATATGAAATGTAGGATTCTGTTTAACCCATCTAAACTTTCAGAGGTGGAGTGATGGGGCAGGACATCCTTTCTTTTAGTGCAAGGGCAGCATATATAACAAGAGCATAATATATCTGAATTTTTACCACTTCTGTAGAGGAAGAAAGATGGATGACTTGCGTCTATACCAACAGCCACAGGCCCCTTACTGGCCACAGCTTCTTTCAGGACCTCTTCACTGCCATAGGGAAGTTCAGTGTACTTTGAACATGTGGCAGCACGATTTTTTGAGTCATAGTGGCACTTCCCATCCTGCAAAAAAAAAAAAAAAGTATAAATGAGATTAAAAAGTATACTTCACTTTCCTTTATGAATCACCACTACCCTAAGTCTAGATTTCAAATGTTTCCTTTCCCCACTTTAGCCTTTTCAAGTGTCTAAAGCTCCTTCTTCTTTTTAAAGAAAGAAAAATAGAATCTTCCAAACCCTAACAGTCCCTGGTTTCACTAATAACAGAGGAAATACAGAACTTTTCTATCTTTTAAATTGTGAACATCTTCATTCATGCAAAACTGGCCAGGACAATGTCCCCTCAGACTCTGAGGGGGCTTGTCGGGGAATACTACATAGAGATCATAAAGTCTAGATCAGAGATTTAAAATCTTTTTGATCACATAAAGCCTGCAAGATGATCTGCTGTTAAAATGATGGTTTACAAATACCATATAAAATAGGAAACTTTCATATTAATATTTCAAGTGGGAAAAGAGAGGTTACAAATTCATGTTTGTTGTATACACGGCTATGTTTTTTAGATGCTTAATAGGAAAAGAACTGGCAAGAAATAAACCAAAATAATAGTGGTTAAGGTAGGAGGTTTTTGAATATTTTTATCTTTTCTAAATTTTCTATAATATGGGCATAATACTTATATCATTTAACAAAATGTGTAATGTACTTGCGAAGAGGAGGAAAGCATTATTTAGCTTATTAGTAGGAGGAAGAATGATGCGGAGAATAAGGTTGATCATGGGAGGCTGCAGGAGAAAAAAGTTTAAATACCAGGCAGATATACAGAAAGAATTTTAAGGATAGTTTGCTTAAAGCCTGTTTTTAAGCATGAATGCTACTTGCTTGTTTAAAAACATTGCATTGCCCTACTGATACATTAAGGGGACTATTGCATAAGAAAGAGACTTCTTGAGAATTTAGGAATTCCTGATTGGGATTCTCTCACACATACAACATTGACTCGCAAGTAATCGCCCTGGTGTCCAGTCCAGTGCAGCCAGTCAATGTATAGCATAAAGTCACAGGGCAGCACAAAAAGTTTGCTTGAGACACACCATTGCTTTGTAGGGGTAGGAAGCTTCTGAGTCGATGCCGTTATTATCAATGATGTATTGGAAAGCTTCTGTTATGTAGCCACCATGGCAGCCTTCATTCCTATATTTTTCAGTTGAGCAATCCACCAGGTTCTGTGCACTGAGAGATACCAGCTTTCCTGTTGTCCGCTTCAGCTGTGCTTCCAGAGCCCCCACAGCACTGAAAGCCCAGCAAGCACCACAAGAACCCTAAAACAGACATAAGGTCACAAAGGCAATCACAGAAAATCAGCAGGGATGACTTCCATAACACAAACTGGACAACTCCCAACTGTGTCAGGCCTCTCACTAGTTCCAGGAAGAGCTCCCCCATTACAATTTCCTTCACTCTTAGACAATGGGAATGAAGACTAAATACTTGATTGTTCTCTATGCAAGGTCTAACCTTGATGGAGATTTGCAAATGGAAAAACTCAGAGCATAATGACCATCTTCAAATATATTAACAAATAGCACTCACTGAGCATGTACCAAATCCCACCGATTTTCACCTGGAAGTAAGGGAGAGAGATACCTACAGTAAAGTGATTTTGAGAGGAGCTAGGATGATTTCTTTGACCTAAAATTCGTTTCCTCCTGCCAAATGATGTCTGAAACATAAGAGCTTTAATCCTAGGTTAGCATTTTTCAAACATCATTATCCTCAGAATTTTTTGATCAAAAGATATTTTACAAGAAGGCACAAACAGCAAAACACAAAGCAATTTTTAGTTTAAAAAAGTGCAGTGTCCAGATCCATAATGATTTTTTTTTCTCTCTCTCTTCTTTTCCTTCTCTCCTCCTGTCCTTCCTTCCACCTTCTCTCTACCCAAAGGAAGCAAATTGGAATTGCCTTTGGTTAAAGCAAAATTGCTCATTAAAATGCAAGCTCCCAGGAAAGGAGCTCATTAAATTACTCAGTTAACACCTAAAGATGTAGTTTATTGGGTCTTCCCAAGCTTTTATTTTGGAGAAGCTTGGGTAAGACACCCAAAATTAGTTGAAAGAAAAATATGTAGGTGGAAAAGAATAAAAGATTAGCAATACCATTCTTTTTTTTTTTTTTAACTTTTACTGGACTTTCCTTCTTGAGCATACCATTCACTTCTTAATAAATGTTTACTTTTTTCATTGGTCACAAGCTGGGGCATCTGCTCAGAATGCTCGGATCCTTCTCCCTTATCCTGGCTGCGAAGGTGAAACGTGTGTTTTAACCTTAGTTATCTCTAACTAATTTAGGACTTTTGTAGTCGTTTTCACAAGGCACGTATTTTATTGTTTCTTCTTTTTTCAATTTTTTTTTATTTTCCTGAGACACCTGAAGGGCACGTATTTCATATTCTAACAATGCAAGCTTAGCCATGAATTAACTTGAGTGGTACTGTTTATAGGCCACTGTAGCTCTAGTTCTTTCCTCTCCTTCAACCCTGAAATTTATAAGTGACATGGAGAGAGAAACTTCCTGATCAAGGTTCTCTCACACACATGACTGCTTCTCAAGCAACTGGCTTCATGGATGGTCCAGTGCAGCCAATAGATAATATGAGCGTTAAAAGTCTGTCTGAAAGACCTATTTGTTAGTTCGCAGTTTAGTCTAAGGTGGCTCTGTAACCACTCAGAAAAGCCCTGTGGGGAATACAGTTGTCTCTTGGTATCCATAGGGGATTGTTTCCAGGACCCTCAAGGATACCAAAATCCACCGATGCTAAGTCCCTTATATAAAGGAGGTAGTATTTGCATATAACCTATGCACATCCTCCCACATACTTTAAATCATCTCTAGATTACTTGTAATACCTAATACAGTGTAAATGCTATGTAAATACTTGTTATACTATTTTTTTTTTTTTTTGAGACAGAGTCTCACTCTGTTGCCTGGGCTAGAGTGCCGTGGCATCAGCCTAGCTCACAGTAACCTCAAACTCCTGGGCTCAAACGATCCTTCTGCCTCAGCCTCCCGAGTAGCTGGGACTACAGGCATGCACCACCATGCCCAGCTAATTTTTTCTATATATTTCTGGTTGTCCAGCTAATTTCTTGTTTGGTAGAGACGGGATCTCGCTCTTGCTCAGGCTGGTCTCGAACTCCTGAGCTCAAACGATCCGCCCGCTTCGGCCTCCCAGAGTGCTAGGATTACAGGCGTGAGCGACTGCACCCGGCCCATTATACTATTTTTAAAAATTTATAATATTTTCAATTGTTGTATTGTTATTTTTTTTGCAGATATTTTTGATTCATGGTTAGTTGAATCTGTGGTTGCAGAACCCACAGATATGGAAGGCCAATTGTATAATAAAGTATAATATGTGATCCTTTCCCTTAAGGAGCTTACAATTTAGTTGGGAACACAAGAATAACAAAAATAATTAGAAAGTAACATAAGGGACTGTGAAGTTCACTGCCAAATTATGTAGCTAGAATAAGCATTTAAAGAAGAGAGCTCTATCTAGAATGCAGAGGCTTGGGATGATAATACTCACCTGGTATTTCACTTCGGTTACACATCCCTTCTCTCTCCAGTCCAGAGAATCAGGCAATTTCTGATTAGGATTTGACTTATAAGTGACATTACTCTGCCACTGGCTGGGAACCTTCAGGCAACTCATCAAAGACACTACTTCTTCACTGGTCTACAAAGCAAATATACAGTCACGAATGGCTTAATGACGGGGATACGTTCTGAGAAATGCTTTGTTAGGTGAATATCAGAGTGTACTTACACAAACCTAGATGGAATAGCCTACTACATACCTAGTCTATATGGTAGGCTATGCTCCTAGGCTACAAACCTGTACAGCATGTTACTGTACTGAATACTGTAGGCAACTGTAACACAATGGTAAGTATTCATGTATCTAAACGCATCTAAACAGAGAAAAGATACACTAACAATATAGTAAAAAAGATAAAAAATGGTACACTTGTATAGTGCTTGCAGGACTGGAGGTTGCTCTAGGGGAGTCAGTGACTGAATTGTGAGTGAATGTGAAGGCCTAGGACATTACTGCCCGCTATTTCATATATAACACTGTACATTTATAGTAAATTCATAAAAAGTTTTTCTTTCTTTGATAATAAATTAATCTTAGCTTACTGTAATCCTTTACTTTATAAAATTTTTAATTTTTTTAACTTTTTGACTCTTTGGTAATAACAATTAGTTTTAAATACAAACACATTGTACAGCTGTACAAAAATATTTTCTTTATATCCTTCTTCTATAAACTTTTTTCTATTTTTAAATATTTTTTACTCTTTAAACTTTATTGTTAAAAATGGAGATACAAACACACACATTAGTCTAGGCCTATATAGCATCAGAATCATCAATATCACTATTTCCACTTCCATGTGTTATCCCCACTGGAAGGTCTCCAGAGTCAATAACATGCATAGAGCTCTCATCTCCTATGACAAAAATGCCTTTTTTTGGAATATCTCCTAAAGGACCTGCCTGAGGCTGTTTTACAGTTAACTATTTTTTTTTTTTTTAAGAGACAGGGTCTCGCTCTGTTGCCCAGGCTGAAGTGCAGTGGTGTCATCATAGCTCATTGCAGCCTTGAACTCCTGGGCTGAAGCAATCCTCCTGCCTCAGCTTCCCAAGTAGCTAGGACTACAGGCCTGTGCCATCACACTGGGCTAATTTTTAAAATTTTTTTGTAGAGACTAAGTCTCACTCTGTTGCATAGGCTGGTCTTAAATTCCAAGCCATCCTCCCGCCTCAGCCTTCCAAAGAGCTGGGATTCCAGGCATGAGCCACCGCGCTGGGCCAACTTTTTTTTTGTAAGCAGAGGGAATACATTCTAAAATAATGTTAAAAAGTATAGTATAGTAAATACATAAACCAGTAACACAGTTGTTTATTATCATTATGAAGTATTATGTACTGGACATAATTTTATGTGCTGTACTTTTATATGACTGGCAGTGCAGTAGGTTTGTCTATACCAATATCACCACAAGCAAGTAATGCATTGCACTATATCATTACGACAGCTACATCATTAGGTGATAGAAATTTTTCAGCTCCATTACAATTTTATGGGACCACAGTCGTATATGCAGTCTGTCATCGACTGAAATGTCGTTATGGGGTGCATGACTGTATATGCCTTTCACTTATAGCCTTCTTTCTAATATCCTAATAACTCTAACTGTGCATATATTTTAAAACTGAGAAAAACCAGCAGTAGTTGTGACCAACATAGGTTTTTACTATCTGGTGGGGTGAATTATTGGGGGCCCTGTAGTCTTGCACTTTGCATTAGCATCTCAATTAGGCACTGTTACTGGGAAGGAAAAAAAGAAAATAGTAAAATCTAGAAGTTATGAGGAGGCAGATTATTGGTTCAAAGCAAGGCAGAATTTATTCTGTCCAGAAAGTGGACCAAACTGATTTTTCTTGTCAGAAAGAATTACAAAGGAGATTCCTGCATTTAAGAAGGAATTTGGTCTACAGAAGTTGTTCCTTTCTTAATTTTGGCCACAGTGTTAAAGTTTTGTAGGGTAGAACAGAATTTAAAAACTAATGGGAGGGCCGGGTGTGGTGGCTCACGCCTGTAAGCCTAACATTCTGGGAGGCCGAGCGGGAGGATCGCTCAAGGTCAGGAGATCGAGGCCAGACTGAACAAGAGTGAGACCCGTCTCTACTAAAAAAATAGAAAGCAATTAACTGGACAACTAAAAATATATATATAAAAAATTAGCCAGGCATGGTGGTGCATGCGTATAGTCCCAGCTACTCAGGAGGCTGAGGCAGGAGGATTGCTTGAGCCCAGGAGTTTGAGGTTGCCGTGAGCTAGGCTGATGCCACGGCACTCTAGCCTAGGCAACAGAGTGAGACTCTGCCTCAAAAAAAAAAAAAAACAAAAACTAATGGAAGATTGTTTGTGTTATTAAATACCCACATGCTCCCATTAAGAAAGCAGATGGACCATATTAAATTGTCAATTAAGCCTTACATAAGTATGACAACTCAGTATAAAAGACAGTCAATAGGCAGTGCTTTCTAGAATTTATAAAAAATGAAAGTAATAGTAGTCTATGAGTTTAAAATTTCCTCTAAATAAGAGATTTGTTAAAAAAGTGGTCAAAGTAGAACCAAATAAGGAATCTCTATACAAATTCTTATGTCCTTAAATTCTACTGTTTTCTAAGTTTGTATGTATATAGCTATACTCTCTCCTTTATCATTGTTGTTTTGTTGTTTACCTTCAAACTGCTTTGGGGAAGACAGAAATTATGATTACTCAGACATGAAAGTAGGATTATTTGTAATTTTCCTACCATGTCTCCCAGGTGGTTCATGCCTAGATCATATGAGTGCATTCCCATTGAATGTTCCAGATTGTGTAACATCACAAACTTTAGATTCTTCTCCCAGATGAGACGCCGTACTGTTTCCTCAGTCTAAAATATAAGGAAAAAGAACATAGTTATACTGCATCCTGTTCAATAATGAAAATAGCATTTTATGAAGCATTCTACTAAACGTGGATCTACTGGAGAGCATGCAAGTCAATGAATATGTCCAATATAACTGCTAAAGTCATATAATAATCTTAATTTTTGCTCTTAATTGCTTTGATGGTGATTAATATTATTTTATGATATACATAATAAATTTCCTTAATATGCTAAAAAGTTTTTTTAAAACTGCTGTTTGTTGAAGTATATCCTTTGTAGATGATAAATTCTCTTCATTTTTATAGATCTTTATAAAATGTCTTTTTTACCTTCACTCTTGAAAAACAGTTTAGCTGATTATAAGTCTTAAGCTATTTTTCTTCAGCTATTTGAGGCTATTTCTCCATTGCCTTTTGTTATCTCTTGCTGCAGAGGAGAGATCTGTTGTAAAACTTGATTAGGTACCTCTGTACCTCTGTTTTTAACTCCAATAGCTTTCCTGATTTTTTTCTTTTTCTTTGATGTTTTGCATTACATGTATCTGGGTGTGGGCTTCTTTATTTATCTCCTCCTGGATACTTTTGACGGGATGACTCAGGACCTTTTCTCATACCTGGAAAATTCTCAACCAGTATCTATCTCTTCATATTCTGTTTCTCTGCCATTCCATCTAATTCTCTCCTTCAGAAACGCCTGTCAGAAGTATTTTGCAGCCTCAAACTCTTTCATCTCTCTTACTTGCATTTTCATAGGTTTTTCTTTTTATTTCTATGTGCTGCATTCTGAGTGAACGCCTCTGTACTGTCTTTCAGGTTACTGATTCTGTCCAACTCTTTCCAGTCTGGAAATTCCTTGATCCAGATTTTTAATTTATCATTATTGTGGATGTTATTCCTTTATATGGTTTTATAAAAGTAATTTTTGGTTCTATTATTTTAATTTTATCAAAAGTGAATTCATGTGCTGACTAATGATTTTCTTGTCCACCAGGAAATTCATTTACATAGAATACAATGTTCATAGAATACAATATACATGGTGTCTCCTGGAATAGCTGAACATCCCCCATCCAGGCCAGAGTAGCCCCAGTGAGCAGCCAGAAACAACTCTGTTCTGCCTTGTTCCACTGAGTGGGTGAGCCCATAGCTCTAGGTACCAGGGAGCAAGTCTGGATGCATGCCTCTCCCCTTTGGAGCAAGCTTTCACTGTTACCTTATTAATGGACATAATGGCCATGTATGGTGGGCATACTTCAAATCACTAAATTGGAAAAAATGGAATAAAGAAAAATAAATCTAACTAAGTACAGGAAAAGGAAAAAGAAGTAAACTTTGAAATAAATTATAAAGGTAGGATACTAATCAAAAGTCATGTTCATTTCTCTTGAGGGATTGGAATTAGTAAAAAGAAGGAGCGCATGCATTTAACCAGATAGTTGTGCTAAGTGCACACCTAACACTGGTCAAACTTGAAATTAGATATCTTGTCCTAAAGGGAAGTGGGTGAGGGTGAAATTCATCACCACTAAGAAAACCATATGATCATTTCAACAGATGCAGAAAAAGCATTTGACAAAATTCAACAACCTTTCATGATAAAAACTCTCAACAGTCCAGGTGCAGTGGCTCATGTCTGTAATTCTAGCATTTTGGGAGGCCAAGGTGGGAGGATTGCTTGAGACCAGGATTCAAGACCAGCCTGAGAAAGAGAAAGACTCTGTCTCTATAAAAAATTAAAAAATTAGCTGGACGTGGTGGCGTGCACCTGGTAGTCCCAGCTACTCGGAAGGCTGAAGCAGGAAAATCACTTGAGCCCAAGAGTTTGAGGTTGCAGTGACCACCCTACCCCAGGCAACAGAACAAGACACTGTCTCAAAACAAACAAACAAACAACAACAACAACAACAAAAACCTCTCAACAAATTAGATATAGAAGAAATTTCCCTAAACACAATAAATGGCATATATGATAAGATCACAGGTGATACCATACTCAGTGGTGAAAAGTTGATGGCCATTCCTTTAAGATTGGAAACAGACAAGGATATTCACTCTTACCACTTCTGTTCAATATAGTACTCGAAATCCTAGCCAGAGTAATTAGGCAAGAAAGAGAAATAAAAGGCATCCAAATAGGAAAGGAAGAAGTGAAATTGTCTTTGTTTGTTGATGACATAATCCTATAGAAAATCTTAAAGACTCCACCAAAAAATTATTAGAACTGATAGATGAATTCAGTAAAGTCAGTAAAGTTGTAGGATACAAAATCAACATACACAAACAGTAGTGTTTTTATAAAGTAATTATTGAAAAAGAAATTAAGAAAACAATCCCATTTACAATAGTATTTGAAAAATGCTTAAGAGTAAATTTAAACAAGGAGGTGAAAGATCTGTATATGGACAATGATAAAACATTGTTGAAGGAAATGAAAGACACAAATAAATGGAAACACATTCCATGTTCATGGATTGGAGGAATTAATATTGTTAAAATGTCCATAGTACACAAAGCAATCTAGAGATTCAATGCAATGCCTATCAAAGTTCCATTGTCATTCTTCATAGAAATAGAAAAAAATCCTAAAATTTATATGGAACCACAAAAGTCCTCAGATAACCAAAGCAATCTTGAGCAAAAGGAATAAAACTAGAGGCATCATAATACCTGATTTCAGAATATATTACAAAGCTAATAGTAATCGAAACAGGCATAGTACTGACACAAAAGCCAGACACATTACCAATGGAATAGGAGAAAGAGCCCAGAAATAAACCCATGCATTTATGGTCAACTGATTTTCAACTAAAGTGTCAAGAACACACAATAGGGAAAGGACTCTCTTTAATAAATGATATTGGGAAAATTGGCTAGCCACATGCAGAAGAATGAAATTGAACCTTCATGTTACCCCACATACAAAAGTCAACTCAAAATGGATGAAAGTTTAAATGTAAGTCCTGAAACTATAAAATTATGAGAAGAAAACAGGGGAAAATATCCACAAAAGTGGTGTAGGCAATGATTTCTTGGATATGACCCCTAAAGCACAGGCAACAAAAGCAAAAATAGACAAGTGGAACTGCATCAAACTAAAAACTAATGCACCACAAAGGAAACAATTAGCAGAGTAAAGGGATAACCCATAGATTGGGAAAAATATTTGCAAGCCATACATTTGATAAGGGGCTAATATCCCAAATATAGAAGAAACTCAAACTACTGAACAACAAGAAAACAAATAGAAAACAAATAACCCTATTATAAAATGGGCAAAGAACCTAAATAGACATTTCTCAAAAGACACATACAAATGGCCAACAGATATATGAAAAAAGATGCTCAACTTCACTAATCATCAGGAAAATGCAAATTAAAACCATAATGAGATATCACCTCCTATCTGTTAGAATAGCTATTATCAAAAGGATGAAAGATAACATTTGTTTGTGAGGACATGGAGAAAAGGGAACTCTCTTACACTGTTGGTGGGAATGTTAATTAGTACAGCCATTTTGGAAACAGTATGGAGATTACTCAAAAAACTAAAAATCAAATTATCATATGATCCAGCAATCTCACTTTTGGGTATATATCCAAAAGAAATGAAACCAGTATGTCAAAGAGATATCTGCAGTCCCATGTTCATTGTAGCATTATTCACAATAACCAAAATATAGAATCAATCTAAGTGTCCATCAAAACATAAATAGATTAAAAAATGTGTTATATATACATAAGGGAAAACTATTTAGCCTTAAAAAGAAAGGAAATTATGTCATTTGCAACAACGTGGATGAATCTAGAGGACATTATGCTAAGTAAAATAAGCCAGGCACAGAAAGACAAATACTGCATGATCTCACTTACATGTGCTATTTAAAAAAAGTCAAACTCATGAAGTAGAGAGTAGAATGATGGTTACCAGAGGTTGAGGGGAGGGTGGACGGGGAAGGGGGAAATGTTAGTCAAAGGGTACGTTGTCTCGGTTAGACTGGAGGAATAAGTCCTAGTGATCTATTGCAAAGCATGGTGAGTATAGTTAACAATGTATTGTATATTTCGAAATTACTAAAAGAGTAGATTTTATTTTTAAATTTTGTAGAGATGGGGTCTCACTATGTTGCCCAGGCTGGTCTCAAACTCTTCAATTTAAGCAATCCTCCCACCTAGGCCTCCCAAAGTGCTGGAATTATAGACATGAGCCACTGTACCAAGCCTAAAAGAGTAGATTTTAAATGTTCTCATCACAAAGAAAGAATAACTATTTGAGTGAGGTGTTGAGTATGTTATTTAGTCTAATTTAATCATTCTGCAGTGTATACATGTGTCATAACATCACTTTGTACCCTATAAATATATACAATTATTATTTGTTAATTATAAATAAATAAAGAAAACTTAGAGTGTCATTTTTATACAAAAATAATACACCAGACAGATAAATATATGAGGCTAGCTTACAAACATAGAGATACTATAGTTATAGACTTAGCTGTTTGAAGCAATAGGGTTAAGGTCTCAAAATCAACCAATGAGTATGCTTTGAAATAAAACCAAAAGTACCAAGTGGGAAATGAGAATCAAGAAACAGTATCTGGTAAGCACTTCAATGTACCAGGGACTGTAATAAGGCCTTTTGTTTGCCAGGCATGCCCAGTGTGCTCCTTCCTCAGAGTCTTGCCCTCATTTTCCCATGGCCTGGGACCCTAACTCCATTATCTATTAGACTTGCTCGCCAGCTTTCGTCAATTCTCTGTCCGAGCATCGCCTTATTTGTGAGGCCTTCCCTGACTGCTCTATCATGTCTATAGAATCCTCACCGGACCACTCAGGGTCTTCCCTACTCTCCAGGCCTTGTTTTATTTTTCTCTGCTGCACCTATTACCATCTAACATATTGCATACGTGCTTATTTATTTACTTACTTCCTGTCTCTCCCTCTCTGATATAAGCTCCATAATAACAGGAACTTTGATTTTTTTTTCCTGTTTGTTTTCGTTTTTGTTTGAGACAGAGTGCCCCTCTGCCGCCCCAGCCGTAGTGCACTGGCGTCATTATAGCTCACTGCAACCTCAAAGTCCCGGGCTCAAGCTATCCTCCTGCCTCAGCTTCCTGAGTAGCTGAGACTACTGGTGCACACCACCACGCCTGGCTAATTTTTCTATTTTTTTTTTTTTTTTGTAGAGATGGAGTCTTGCTCTTTTTTTTTTTTTTTAAGTTATAAAAGTAAACTTTATTTTATCCTTTAGGACAAAAAGAATGAGAGAGAGAGAGAGCGGAATGGGGAAGGAGAGCAAAGAGATGGCCTGGCAATCCAAAGAAAGAGAAGGGAGATGCCAGCAGTTAGGCCAAGTGGCTGGAGTCTGGCTCTTGCTCAGGCTGGTCTCCAACTCCCAACCTCAAGCGATCCTCCTGCCTTGGCCTCCCAGAGTGCTAGGGACCTTCGTTTTGTTTCCTGCTATGCAGTACTGAGAACAGTATCTGGCAAGAAATGAGTGCATAAATATTTATTGAAAACACTGCTTGTAAGAATGTAATTTTGAGAAGTAGAAAACAGGGTACTCATGTACAAGCATGTTGCTTGAGTGACAATCCCGTCTACCTTTTCTTTGTATTGCTTGCCATAGGTTTTCTTCCAGAGATGCCAGTGATGATCCAGGGTAGGATCTTTCTGCAGTTGTGCCATTGCAGAGCAGCACGCCAAGAGCACCCAAACCAGCCTTTTCATTCTGTTTAAGGAAAGGTAACATAGAAAGTGTAGCTATTAGCTTCATATATTGTGACCATATTTTTTCATAACAAAAAATAGCAATACAAAGTCCATCAAAGGAATGACTATTATAAATCAGAATTATACAGGAAACTTCCTGAGGTATATGATCACAGGGAATAGCTGCAGATTTATGTCTGAAATACTGCTTCCAATACTTAGTAGCACTTTAAAAAGTAATTTTCAAAAATTTTCCAGTATCTGGTAAATCAAACACATCTAGGGGATTAAAAAGGAGGGATTTTCCAGGATTTGCCAACAAATCTAATCAAGAGAAATCCTCTTTCCAAAAAAAAAAAAAAATTATCCTTGAGAAGAGGACAAACCTCTGAAAAATCAGTTTATCTTCTGAATTTTTGAATTCATGAGCTCTTCTTAACTTGTCTATTTAAAAATCTACAACTTTTAGAGATAGTTAAAAGACAACTCCCATTTATTGCTTTCACATCCTTAGGTAATTTTCCTTTCTAAACTCTTTTTTTTTAATGATCAAATATCTATTTCGAATGAAGCAATTAACTACTCTTTTTCAAAGAGACTTTAACACAAATTCAGTGACTAGTTCCCTCAACCTGGATTCTACTTCTTTTCCATTGCTTTGTAGTTCAAAACATTTGGAAAGAACCATATAGACTTCAAATTATATTCCAAAGAAAGCCATGTTTCAGACTCAACTTAGAAGCTCAAGCAAACACTAACTTTAAAAAAAAAAAAATAGACTCGTTTTAATCAGAAGGAGAAGAGGCAAAGTAAGTGACATGATTTTTTAGTTTACTTCCTGTAACCGAAGATTTAAAACCTGGCACGCAGAGCGAGCTAAAAAATGTAAACAGAGCATTTAAAGACCAAAGACAGAAGAACAAAACAGTACATACATGATAGAGCCGGCAGGTCCTCCCATGGTAAGAGTCCTTGAATTTGTGAGCTCTCTCCAGAGATTTCAGAGGCAACAGGGAAACTTCAGCCAAATTGACTTTAAAAAGAAATTGGAACTTGTCACATGAGGTATCTGCAATGAGGAAGTGAACTTTCATTTCAGTTTCATTTAAAATCTGACTAGATCAGCTACCTCTAGCCCTCTCCCTATGGCTTTGGGGACAAAATGGGTACAGTAAGCTATCAAGAAGACCCCCAGGAGAGGGGATCAGTAGAACAAACTCAGCAAAGTAGGAACAGTACAAGTTTACCCTTTAATCTTTCATTTTGATAGTTCACTTTATTAAAAACACCAATTTTTAGGTGGAAAAAATTTAGTTACAGAGATTAGGATTAAGCTCCTGAAATCTCATCTCCTGTGATTTCCTAGGAAAACCGGTTTTACTGCTTTCAACACAACTCATCCATGATCTACTGTTGTCTGATTCTCACTCAGCTATTCCTGTGTTCATCAGTTCAAAATACCTTTATTAACATATACTATATATGATGTAATTATACATATATATGTTAGAATATTCATGGAAAAAAGGATACATCCATATATATCTAATTGCTAGAGTGTTTACCTGGGCGGGGTGGGAATAAGATAAACTATCATTTTTTTAAATTTGCATTTTCCTAATTACCAATGAAGTTGAGCATCTTTTCATATATTTATTGACCATTTGAGTTTTCTGTGAATTGCCTGTTCAACTCTTTTGCTCATTTTTCTATTGTATTGTTACTTTTTCTTAGTGATTTGTAGGAGGTTTTTTTTTTTTAATATATTCTGGCTACTAATCTCCGAAAGTCATATACACTAAAACCATTTTCCCTCAATCTTCCCCTTGTTTAAAGTGAGTTTTTCTACATGAAATTTTAAAATATTGAGGTATAAAATTTTATTCAGCTTTTCCTTATCACTTATACTTTCCGTGTCTTGTTTAAGAAAGCTTTCCTCATCCCAATGTAATAAAGACACGCTAATTTTATTCTCATAGTTTAAGAGAGTATTTTATTTTTCTTTTCTATGGTTATTGCCTTTATGTCTTTAATCCATCTGGAATTTAGCTTTATGTATGTTGTGACTTAGGGAGTTTATTTGTTTTCCATTTTGATGCTACTTTTGTTGTACACCGAATTCCCCTAAATACGTGGGTCAGTTTCTGAGCTTGCTGAGCTATTGTTTTTATCTATTGCTACTTCAATATCAGAAGTTTTAATTAAAACAGCTTTGTAATATGTCTTCATGTCTGGTAGAGCAAGTCATCCCTGCCACCTCCATGTTTGTTCTTCTTTTTAAAAGTTGTCTTGGCATTTTGTGCATGTTAACTTTTCCATATGAATTCTTTGAATCAGTTTATCAAATTCCCTGAAAAATTCTGTTACAGTTTTTATTTGAATATGTATATACATATATATATATATTTAAATTTGGGGAGATTCAACATCATTACAATGTTGAATCTTCTCATCTGTGGTAGACATTTTCACGTTTGTAGCCATCTAGGTTTTTTTTAAAAAGATTTGTACTATGGAAAATTTCAAACATATACAAAAGTAGAGATTATAGTAGAATGAGCCCCCATAAAACCATTATCTTGCTTCAACAATTATCAGTACATGGCTAATCTTGTTTTATTTATACTCCCACTACCTAGATTAGTTTGAAAGAAATCCTAGACATTATATTGTCCTATATCCCTATGTGTATTTCTAAAAGATAGAGACTATTAAATATAACCACAATACCATTATCACATCTAAAATAAACAATAATTGCTTAATTTTATCAAACATCCTGTCAGTGTTCACATTTCGCTGATCATCTTATACATTTTTTAATAATTTGTTTGTTTGAATTGAGATCCATGTAAGCTCAATGTATTGTAAAATCACTGAGTTGTGTTTATATCATTACCATATCTGTAATATATGGATTTAAACATATTTGATGTGTTTCAATCCATTGCAGTTTTATCGTTATTGACACTCATATTGTCTCATCTTTGGTCAGTGGGAATTTATTCAAATTGGCTCTTGGGTCCTGAGTCCCTATTTGACCTGACATTCATACTCTTTAAAAGTTTCCTCTATTTCTGCACCTTTGGGAGTATTGTTTGGTTCTTTTCAACTCTATAGGAGTGAACATAAGTCCTTACTTTTTTCTTTATCTTGTTTTTTTCATTTAACATTGTGTTAAGAAAAATTATTCAATACTTAGAAATTGGAAAAAGATTATCAGACGTTCTATAGGAATAAAGTTAAATTGTAAAAAACTGACAACCATGCAAATTATTCCTATACATAACAATGCAAATGAATTTTGTCTAGATTTTATTGAGTAGAGAATGTAAATCTCTGTCACTCAAATTCTTATTGAAACAATTTTAATATCTCACTGATGCTTTATTAATTAATGAATTGAATAAAATCTTTAACAAAAGTTCATTGTGTATTTGCAAAGGAGTCATGTTCTTAACTTTTTGGAAACTACGCTTCAGCAATTAAAGTCTGACAATGACTCCACAGTAATATATAGCCCTCTTTTATTTTTATGGCCATCTAGTTTCTTTTGAACAGTCTTTCTATGTTTAGAGAATTTCCCACAGTATAAATTTTGCTTCTCCAAGTTGAAGACAAAACTGTATCTCTGAGGCTCCAATTGCAGTTAAGACAAATGTCAATCAAACACACCTATAAAAAATATCATTTTGGGAGTGGGTACGTGAGGAAGCAGGTGCATGTAGAGTCCTCCTTTTGATGAGCATGGCAGTAGACCTGACCCCCAGAAGGATCAGGAGCAGCAGCAGATAGGCTGACATCTGGTCCCCAGTGTCACCTGTACAAGTTATAGTGTTTATGCCAAATACTGTATCTGTTCAGTGGCATCATAGGGTGAGCAGCCTTCTCTGTGATTTGGGTCATGATTGTGGTTACATAATCTGCAAGCCTGACTGACTCTCTGGCCTTTCAGAGATTCTGTGAGCTTCCTGCACCTTTTTTTTTTGAGACAGAGTCTCACTCTGTTGCCCGGGCTAGAGTGCCGTGGCTTCAGCCTAGCTCACAGCAACCTCAAACTCCTGGGCTCAAGCGATCCTTCTGCCTCAGCCTCCTGA
>CAUYSK010024822.1:0-23672 GCA_963575035.1 Avahi laniger | reverse complement strand
ATATTTTTAGTTGTCCAATTAATTTCTTTCTATTTTTAGTAGAGACGGGGTCTCGCTCTTGCTCAGGCTGGTTTCGAACTCCTGAGCTCAAACAATTCACCCGCCTCGGCCTCCCAGAGAGCTAGGATTACAGGCGTGAGCCACCGCACCTGGTCACTTCAGTTATTTTTGAGTTCCGCCTTTTCTTCTATGGCTCTGATTCTTTTTACTCACAAAGATGCAGCACATTGCAAAGAAAATGAAACTATACTCCTTCAAGTGACATTTTTTCCTGTGCTGTGTTGAGCTTAGAATAAATTTACTTCTAGAAATTTACTATAAGAAGATAATCAGAGATGGAGACAACTATTTATATAATGGAATATTAATTATGGCCTCATTTATAAATAACAAAAACAACAACCAAAAAACCCCCAATACAATAGTAGAGTATTAAGTTTCTTATGTTACTGTAAGTTATAGCATTGATGAAAAATGGTATTCTCCAATAATTCTAATGATAAAAAATCCTCATGATGTACTATTTGATGATAAAGATTACATCTACCTATAAACAGATTTCCAATCATATAAAAATTTAAGGATGCCCACTATATTTGGATACAAGAATATAATTGTTCATATAAATGGATAAAAGCTTAAAGTAAATGTTACATTTTAATATTGAAAGAAGCTGATAAATGTTATATATATATAGTCTCTGTATATATTATATATACAATCTCTGTTTGTAATATAGATGATAATTTCCCATGTCCATATAATTTTATACTTTTCATATATCTATTATATAAAAGGAACATGTATTATTTTTATAACTTATACTTAAATATTTATATGATAAATATATATGGTAAATAAATATGGTAAATATCAGCAGAAACAAACAGAATCATGGGGAGACAGAAGTGAGAGCATTTTTGCTGTGCAGAGAAAAGAACAAAACAGTTGTACCATTGGGTGATCTTGGGAAAGAATGAATATTTTTCTGCATTTCATATTTTTTCTATGAATTGAGCTTTCCTATAAAATGTAGAACTTGCTTTTATTTTTTTGAAATAGTTTCTCTCCATTCCCTTAGACCAAATTCCTTAATATGTGATTTTCCTTTTTCCAGAGAAACTGCAGACTGAACTGGGTAAGTAGGAGTCTGGCACACACCTGTGCGGGGAGCCTCTGCCCTCCTCAGCTGTGAGAGCTAACGTAAGACCTCATGAGCCAGAGGAGAAACTGAGGCACAGCTTTACCAAATTCTGTGTTCAGTTAGTACCAGAGGGGACCAGCAACATGCAGCCTCCTTAAGAGACCTTTCCACTGTGTCATCTGCCACTTTGGGGGTTCACGGGGACTCCCCTGAGCCTCAGATGGAGTCCTGAAAGGGGCAGGGGCATTATCTCTGCTCTGTGCAGCCGGAGGAAAGGGCGCTGCCTTGGGGTGCGACGGAGATGGAGGGGACAGCTGGGGACAGCTGGCCAGGCTCTGGAGGCCCTTTTAAAGCATTTTGAGTGTAAGTGAAGGCAGTGTCGTCATGACAACTAAAGGTCACACCCACCCCATCCACCCTTGGCCCTGCTCTGGGTCCTGCACGGGGGCTCACTCCAGCAGGCTCCTAACCTCGTTGCTATCAGGAGGGAGCTGCTGCTTCCTGGGTGCAGCCGGGACCCTGTGACTGGGGCAGTAATTTTCTTTTTCCTTTTCTTTTTTTTTTTTAACCATGTAGTTGGACTTCAGGTATCATTTTATTGTACCTAAGATAAGTGGTTTAAAAAATAACCAACTGGTATTCAAGCCCCTTCTGGTTGCTTCTTTAGCTCCTTATCGTCTCCCTTTAGCTCCTTACCGTCTCCCTCCTCTTTATGGCCTCTTCTCCCAGCCCGAGAGGACCAGCCGGCTCCCTGCCCAGATGCCCTTGATCCTCATTGCCTCCTTCCGTCAGTACCTGGCTCTCCCTCACCACCTTCTGCAGAAATGTGTGTGCTTTAGGCGAGCTTACGCGCTCCTTTCAGCCCGTGTAGAAGATTTTTGAGGAAAATCAGATGACAAACACACTCCAATCCCTGCCGGAGTCTACTGTGGCACCCTCGACCCCATCGGGTCATAAAGATAAAGGGAAGGGTTTCGAGAAGGTCAAAGGTAACTCCACAATGTGAGGAGAGGCACAGCCGAGAGCCTTCTGCCTGGGGCGGCAAATGTGTGTGATCCCACAGAGACCTTAACAGGCAGAGCTTGCTAGTTACAGATCAGGAAGTCAAGCCAGTGTTTGGGGCAGGTTGACACACATCCCTGTCCCTCAAGGAGATTTTCAGTGAGGAGTTGCTCCTCTGAGTTCTCTGAGACAACTTGATACACCCATTGGAGACCCAGCACACAAAATATAGTCCCATGTCCTGTTCTTCCTCAATCGTGCCGACCTTCTGGAACCACAATACAACAAGGAGGAAAGAAGGAGCTTCCCTTTGCTCCCTGTCAGTGGGGGAGCAGGGCTGTGGTCCTGGAGCTTTGCCGGTGAGCTGTGGGAACCGAAGAGCCCAGGAAGTCTACGGCCCCCCCGTGTTATCCTCTTGAGTCAAAGGCCCAGAGGAAGGGCCCACCGCAAAGGGCCACCAGGACACTCACCTCCCTGTAGAGGTCCTGAGACAGAAATCCCTGCTCCTACTCTGGCAAACCGTGTCATCCAGTTATAAAAATAATGACTAGTTTTTGGAAATAGTGATTATATTATCAGGCACTATGTTAAGTGCTTCACAGGAATTCTTTTTTTTTTTTTACAATAGTTACAAAGATTAATAGATTTATCCTCATTATACAATTAGGAAGTAATCTTTGACACATATGTGGTTTGCAGAAAACCACAAAGAAATTGTGATGTTTGCCTTGTAGTGTATGTCTATCTAGTTGAAGGGTGCAAGTTCTTAATCACTTATGTGTGATTTTGTCAGCTCATTGGTCTCTATTTTTCTCATCTTATACATGAACAGGTTGACTTTAATCTCCAGTGTGGTGTGCAGTTCTCAGAGACCAGACAGAATGTAGTTTAGCATATTTGAGAAATGAGACAGTGCACTAATGGAGTATGCTAATTGAAAGAGGATTGTATGGTATGGTGACAAGGTTATCAGGTCTCAAGGAATTAGTGTATAATTCAATGTACTTCACACTCCAGAAGGGATTCAATTTTTCGGTGAATATCCAGAAGGCATTTCAGGAGCATACATACAATACTCAAAAAGAAAACAAAACAATAAATTTGAGCACAAATCACATGGGGAGCTGTGAACTAAACTGTATACAAAAGGGAAATTATGCAGAGCTGCTCCCAAGGAGCTCGTATTCTAGTAGAACATCAATTATTAACAAACAAGGTTTCAGGATTTGTCTAGTACTTTAAACTTTAGATTTACTTGGATTCCGGAAAAACAGGAATTTTGTCTAACTATAATGTATCTAATTAATTGAATCTCCACACTCCATTTTGCTTCCTTTAGTCTCCATTAAAATCAATTGTAGCTCTTAATTACCTACGTCTAGCAGGGCAGGTCAATTTGAGATTTGATATCTGCCACAGGTCATGGACAGGGAAGAAAATCCTCAATACGGGTACAGAGAAGAAGAAACAGTGTGTTTTATTAAGTAATTTCCTGTAAGACATATAGCTGGAGAAATGGCAGCAAACTAATCCCCGGTTCATTTTTTCTGATCCTTACACTTATCTTCAGATTTTAACAGATATATAGGGAAAGGAGATAATATCGTTTTAGGGAAAATTGCAGGACAAAGCAAACAAAATGCTGGAAGTAATTGGGAGTCAAATATTATTAATAACCAAAATAGAAGAGAGTAATCTGAAAATTAGAACTGTGTTGATAGTGACCTTCCTCTCTAGAAAGGTACCAAGCAGTTTTTGGCCAGTGCCATGATGGGAATGTTATGCCTTTGGCCATTGACTCCATGTGGAAAACCTACAATTTTATGCCTGTTTTTCTATTATAAGTGATCACAGCACATGCAAAACCATTCTTATCATTTGATAGATTAGAATGACTCTCAATTTAGAATAGAGCAAAATTGGCATGGTCAGGGCCTGATGAGATGGAAATTGGAATATAGCTGGGTCCAGGAACTCCCTCAGAGAAAATCTTCCCCACTCTCCACAATGGGAGAAGTAGACGCCTTTTGTGCATTCATTGTTGTTTCACGGTTGTATTTTGTGGACCTTTTCAATTCTTGATCTTGAAATGTTTCTCAAAGTTATCTGAAGACATTCAGCTTGGTCTGGATCTATAACCCCACATATGTGGAACATTGCAGAAAGAAAATATGGCCGCTGGACCAGAATTACAAGGTATCATAAGACTACCTAGAGGGAAGTTTCTTAAATTTCATTACCAAAAATCCACATGGGACTCCTGTTCAACCCCACCCATCATCAAGACAGAGGGTGGGGTTGGCTCCGGCGCCCTCAAGCCCCACAGGTCCGTGTGCCTCTGCTCACAGTGTGCGGTCATCCAAGTCCCATATACGGACACAGCAACCTTGTGATACAGGGAGTAATATACCAAATTTATAGCTTAAGAAACCTAGGCATAGACAGATTAAGAAATCGTTTAAAATCATACATGTTGGAAGTATTAAAAAAAATTTTAGACACACTAAATTTAGCAGAGTTTAATTGGGCCAAGAATGATTCTGGAATCAGGTAGCCCTCAGAGCCAGAACAGATTCAGAGAACTCCAGGCAGCAACTTGCTCAGACAGCATTTCCGGACAGAAAGGGAAGTGAGGTACAGAGACAGCTCCATTGGCTAGAGCTGGCGTTTGCCTGTTTAAACGTGGTTTGAACAGTTGTCCGCCTGCAATCGGCTCAAGTGGGGCTGCAACTCAGTTTTTCACTACCGAAGTGTACTCCTCGTTAGACTTTCAGTTACTTGACATACTAGGTTAGGTTGCAGTTTGTTACATAAGGACTCAGGTACAGAGGTGTCCTCAGGCCAAATTTGTAAATCCTTTATTTTATTCTGGGAGATTTTACTGCAAAATTATTTTATTATTGGTCTGTAAATGGAGTAAAATTACAGATGGGGTTGGTGAGGGTTCAGCTACTGATTTTTTTTTTGGACTGACACACATCATAGGTGGTTATTCCTTGGACGAGGACATCATCTACCTGGAGTGCATGAAACCGCCACCTCTCCCAAGGATGACCTTGGCCCTCCCAGCTCCCCTGGGATGCTCATGGATTCTAAACCCCACTAGAGATTTTCTTGCTGAGGATATAATTTGCCCCATTTTGATACTTCCATTGTGTTTTGTCTGCTGTATTTAACAGCTTCCTTAAAAGTGATTGGACCTTCCCAGCCCATCCGTGTCAGAGTGGGAGAAGACATACAGTTGACCTGTCACCTGTCTCCCAAGGCTAATGCACAGAGCATGGAAGTGAGGTGGGTCCGATCCCACCGTTACCCTGCTGTGCATGTGCACGTGGATGGGGACCCTGTGGCTGGAGAGCAGATGGCAGAGTACAGAGGGAGGACCGCGCTGGTGAGTGACGCCATCGACGAGGGCAGACTGACCCTGCAGATACGCAGCGCCAGGCCTTCAGATGATGGGCAGTACCGCTGCATTTTTGAAAAAGATGGTGTCTACCAGGAGGCCAGTTTGGATCTAAAGGTGATAGGTAAGGATCCCAGATAGATGTTTTGGATTTAGCATCTGTTCCTACCACTTTAGCATGCTAGTTCCTGGAAAATTTCCCTGCACCTGTAATTTTCTTAATGTGCATTTTGTCATCAAATTTTCATCAAACCCTCCAGTGTGCAGGAAGTGTCATAGGTAAAGTCCACAAACTCAAATGGACCAAATGTAATTCCTTAGGTAATAGAACTTGTACCCTTTCCAGTATTTTCAAAAAGTGAGCATATATTTATGGACATCTAAGCATTTCACTCCATAAATTTACATAGGACTCATTAATTCATAGTTTGTTATTAAAATTCTGGAAAGTATGATTACTAGGAAGTATAATAATTTCAGGAATAAACTAGATCCACTGCATAAACAAAAATCATATAGACTGACAGTGTTGGCAGGGACAGAGGGGGAAAGATAAAATCACTCCCTGCATCACCATTTCCCATTGTCTACATCTGAGAGAATCATTTTCCAAGGTGAGCAAATGCCATTGAGGGCATAGGCCCGAATCCTCGAGAGCCTACACTTTTCTCCCATGGATTCTGAATCTACATTGATAAATACGTTTAGGAAATATCCACAGGGACACATGCTGAGAAGTCGAATGGGCCTCGTCATTTTCTGCTATTAGACATAGATATTTATAAAATTTTGATCTTTGAGAATATTCTCTCATTCACTTTTTTTTTACTCCTGTCCATGTGATCCATGCCCTGTCAAAGTTCTTTTGTTCTCAGGGACAGAAGAATATTGAATTTGAATATAAGACTTACCTCTTAATCTGTCTCAGTATGGTTTAGGAATACAAAAAATAAAAATAAAAACAAATAAACAAAACAAGATGACACCCCAGCCAGGCTCTTCCCTAGGTGGAGTATAATTCCCCCTTAAGCTTCGCTGTCTTCCCCACGCCCTCCGTACCCTGACCTTCTGAGTGACGTCACTGCCACACAACCACCCAGAGAGACTCTAGGCCTTGGTTCCTGGATCTCTATCCCCAGGTCTGGGTTCTTCCCCGCTGATCACCATGGAGGCCACCAAGGCTGGAGAAACACAGCTGACGTGCTCCTCAGATGGGTGGTTCCTGCAGCCCCACGTGCAGTGGAGGGACACAGAAGGGAAGACAATGCCACCAGCTTCTGAGAACCTGACTCAAGGTAGCAACAGGCTGTTCCACGTGGAGACATTTCTCTTGGTCACGAACATTACTGCTGTGAATGTGACTTGTTCCATCAGCAGCCCCCTTCTGGGTGAGGAGAAAACAGCAACTTTCTCTCTCTCAGGTTGGTGATTCCATATGTTCCCCTCAGGTTTGGGAAACAAACATCAAGACCAACCCAAACTTACACATTTTATTGCTTTTCTTTAAAATATTTTTATTTTCTTTTCTGTGAGGAAGTATCCTGCTATCTCTTGGGAGGCTGGTTTTCAGGACATCCAGGGATCTCCTCCCCTGAGTTTCTTCCTTGCATCCCCAACTAAGGCCTAAAATTGTATTTTTTGTTGGGTGTAGACTAAGTTGAGTCTGTCTTCACTATAACTCCAAATTCTCCTCTTCTGACGTGAAAACTATTACAGCCCTTTGTTTTTTTGCGCCTCACGGTGGATTTTCTTCTGAATTAGAAACTAATTTTCCCTAATACCATCTTCATGGTTGTGGCCTGGGGAATTTTATTCTTTTGCCACCTCCCTTATTCCAGTGATTCTATGATATAATTCCAAGAGAGAAGGGAAAATGTGTGCGTGTGTGCGTGTGTGTGTGTGTGTGTGTGCGTGTGTGTGTGTGTGGGGGGGGGGGCAAACACTGAAATGAAGCTAAGCTCAGTCTCTCCTCTGCTCCTGCAGAGCATGGAGCAGCAGACCAACCGCCTCCCTGAGAGGCCCAGTTCCCTCCCTCTTCCCCAGCCCAGGAGCTGCTCAGATGAAAAGGACGATCTTGATGTTGTCCCAGTTTCACGATTTAATGGGATTCCGGGTTTCCATTTTAGAGCCCCAGATGACTTTTTTGTGGGAGATACTGCTTATTTGGGGATTGCTTCTCGCTGCTGTAGGCCTGACCAGGCGGAGGAGCTGGGGCAAAGGTAAGCTGGTAAACAAACAGTGTGAGCACTTTCCCCAGCCTCCCTGGTCAGCACCCCCACCCCCCTGTCCCAGGGAACTTTCAGTGAGTACTCAGGCAAACATGAGCGCCATGGCTCGTGCTCATGGAATCGAGGCTCAGTGCCCAGTGAGGCCACAGGTTACAGCGGTCATAGAAGCAAAAGGGCTAAGAGACCATAATTCGATTCTACTGCCCATCTCCAAGTGATCCAGTCAAGGGAGAGGAAGCAAAAGGTCAGTGACATAGCTGTCCTTGTTTTTGCAGCTGAGAGATAAGAATTCACTGAGAGTCTGTTGGCATGAACATTTCACTGCCATCTTTAAAAACGTGGGGACCCACTTACTGGTGATTCCTGTTCCGCCAGTGGAGGACTTCCCATGTGTTGACAGAAAGGCTGTTTTGTGCGCTCTGTAAAGTTCTCCCACTTTAAATTTCTTATGGCAGTGAAAATTTGTTTGCCTGTTTGGATGTTAACAGCATAAAATTAATACTTTTCAGTACTGATTAATTATCAGAATGGATTTTCTTTCTTTGCAGTGATCGTGACCCAGGATCCAAATACAGCTCACGGGAAACTGATTCTTCCTGAGGGAAGCAAGGGTGTGTCCCCCGGACATTCCGGCGGCCAGACATCCCCCAGAGATGTGACTACCTCCTCTGTGTGCTGGGCCAAGAGGGGTTCGAAGCAGGGAGGTGGTACTGAGAAGTACAGGTTGGGCATCGGGCAGGATGGGTCCCGGGTGTTGCCAAGGACAGTGTTGTGAGGAAAAGAGCTATCTCTGTGTCACCTGGGAATGGGGTTTCGGCAATGGGTTGCTATGGAAGTGACGCCTGGGCCAGCACCTCTCCTCCAATCCTCCTCTCCCTTAAGGTGGCCCATGGACAGGTCAGAATCTCCCTGACTGTGCCTCTGAACACCTCTCCTTTCACACCAGGACCAGCAAGTGCCCTCTCTCCACCTTCCCTGAGACTTTCTGGGACTCTGCATCCTCTTCATTCTATAGTTCCTTGATGGAGATTTTCTGGGAATTTTTCTGCACCCAGAGGGTCTCTTCAACGTCTCCAAGGAAAACAACTTTGGATTCTGGAAACCCAGATGATGTTCTGAGTTCCAGATCTTTTCTCCTTTTACCAACTGCTTGAGGGGACTCACATGATCATAAGAGCCAAGTCGAGTGCTTTGATCTCACTCTGGCTTCAAATCTGCCTGGAGACTGGGCCCTTCAGAGACCTATCCTGCTCCAGATTCCCTGCTACCCAGCCTGCTGATCACAGTCTCATATCTGATGCCCAAGGATCCTTAGGAGATACAGTGGAAAATGCACTTTAGCCTAGAGGACGAAATGAAAGGGATAATCAAGTATTTGATCAGTTTCTTTAAGATGATGACAATTAATTGTCCATGTAAGTGGAGCTGAGAAAACAAAAGGTACAGTTAAAAAAAGATTGAGAGAAAACATAGCTGAATATAAGGAGAAAAATCTGATCACTAAGATATAATCTTGAAAATCAAGTGTTGTGAAATCCCTACTTCAGAAGGTTAATAGAGGATGTCGAGTGAGGAAAAATTTTAGACATTCTAATCCAAGAGAGAAATTAATTATGTATCATGTATATGAAAATGTCAATTTACAGAGAAAAATAAAACACACAATTTAAAATTAATAATTATGAGATAAATAAACATAGCAATAAGTGCAACACAGAGGAAAAAATATTTTGAAGTCATAATATGTAAAGAAGAGAAACTGTATGTGAAAGAAAAAAGAATGTGAAAAAGAAAGATTTTCGGAAAGAGTCTTAAAATCTTATGAAGTGGGAAAGAGGAGTACGTGCCAGTGACACTCTCGCTTCCTAGGATGGGATGGCAGACAGCACACAGGTGTCACCGTCCTACTGGGGCCATTCTTTGACAGCACTCTGGAGTTTCCATTCTAGGTCACAATTTTTTGTTTTTGCATTTTTGTACTCAAGTTAATGTTTCAGACTATGTATTATTCTTCCAAAAATATTTATACATTTATTTTATTTTATTTAAAAAATGTTTCAATTGTGATAAAATATACCTAACATAAAATTTATCATTTTGGCCATTTTAAAGTGTACAGTTCAGTGGTGTCTGGTACATTCACAGTGTTGTGAGATCGTCATCACTATCTAGTTCCAGAATATTTTCATCACGTCAAAGTAAACGCCATACCCATTAAGCATTACTAGTAGCCCTTCAGTTACTACCCATTTTTTTCCTTCCCCTACCCCCAGAAATCTCCTTTCTGTCTCTATGAACTTTCCTATTATGGGTATGATTCATATAAATGGAATCATAAAATATTTCTCTGTGTGTGACTTTTACCTAGCATGACGTTTTTAAGATTCTTCCTTGTTGTAGTACATGCATACCAGTACGTCATTCCTTTTTTTAAAAAAAATTAATGGACATTATTTTAAGACAGTTTAAGGTTTACAGCGAAATTGTGTGGAAAATCCAGAGTGTTCCCAGATCCTCAAATCTCTCCACTCTCTCTCGTAGTTTTCCCTATTATTAACATCTCACATTAGTGTGGTACATTTATTACAGCTGTTGAACAAATATTGATACTTTATTTCCAACAAAAGCCCATAGCTGACACTATGGTTCCCTTTTTGTGTTGTATAGTCTATGGCGTTTAACACATGATTTGTATATTACATTGATATACCCTTTATATTTTTGAAAACTTAAATATATTAGTAAATATGCTAGTTTTGCTTGAAAATATTTTAATGTTACTCTATTTTGATTTAATGTAATAAAATGATTTATTTAATAATGCTTGAAGGTTAACTTATTTTTCGTTTATTTTTGAATCTTCCTTCCCAGTCAATCTAGTTCTTTGCTTTTTAGTCTGTGCTTGTGCAAACGCTGTAAATAAATATATAGGCTTTCCTGGGAGAAAGTCTCATGAGAATTTTATTTTTAATCAGTCACATTCTGTCAGAATATACTAAGAAACACATTTTCCTGTGGCTTCCCAAACTGGTGATTAATTGAGTTTTTCAGTTCCAATTCCAGTTAGAGCAGGGTGGCTTGAGGACGATGCCCCCGGTCACTGGGGCAGTCACTGTGGCTGATGGATGAGGGACTGGATTGGCCCATCAAGGAAGCAGTGCCTTCCCACTCCTAATGTGCAACAGCTGGATGTGGTCACGTAAAGCATGACGACTGTCAAAGTAGATGTATGGACGACTGGATCTCAGTTTCAGGGAGGACAGGAGGAAGCCAGAGAGACTACATTTGTCAACCTCCCTCCTTTGTAACCATGGTGTAAATTCGCGAGGACAGTGATTTTGTGTGCAGGTGTGTGTGTATCTCCACAATGGAGAAAACTGGCATATATTGGCTGATCAATAAACATCTGTAAAACGCATGTGTCGTTTCATAAAGTGGATATTTATTGAATATCTTATCTGTAGAATGCACCGTCCTAGGGCCTAGAGATACAATCCTTAATAAGACCTAATTCCTGCTCTCAGGCATTTCTTCATTATAGGGGAGCCACTTTGTTTTTTGAAAGTCTTATCATACCTTCATAAACTTTACTGAAAAATGGGACTGCCAGAGTAGTCCAGTAGTAAAGAATTGATTGATGGAGCCAGATTGTGACTTCGCTTTGCCAGAAAGTATAGGCTACTTGGAGACCCTTCCCTGCTTATTGACTTACCCACAGCCACAGATGAGGACAAGGTGGGCTTTGTTATCCCTGACATTTCTACAACGCTGATTCCAGTAGACCATCTGCCTTCATATTCTCTCTCACCGTCCACCTCCAGTCACTGCTCCTCAATCCCTAAGCTTAGTCGGAAGGACAAACATACATTAAAATGAGTGGAGAGGTGATAAGTGAAAGAATTTTGTTTTAAAAGAAAATATAAATTCAGCTTCTCCAACAGGAGAGATACTAAAAACTCATTTGGAAACCTCATGCTGGATGTCCTGAGTGTATAAGAAAAGTAAAATATTCACAGCTGAACCCATTATCCTTCTTGTTCTATATCACAGTTCCACTCCTCTTCGTTCCTGTTTTGTTGTTACCCCCATATATAAGGTTTATGCCCACAAATTCCTTCTTACCCACCATGTCTATTTGATTATACCTATTAATATTTTCCCACCATTTGGTTGCCCTTCTCCTGCCTTTATCATTTCTTGCTTGAATTATATAGGTCTTCCCTTTAGTGTCAGTGAAATTAAGATTCTGGGCTATGGGTTGATTCTTCCTGGATTCACCTACTGGTTTGGCCACTTAGTGACCGTGTGCCAGGGAGAAATCACCAAGGAGATACATCTTCCAAGAGAGGGCGTTAAAGGGACTTGTGGTTTAAGGATCTGACAATAGTGCAGAAAGACCTAAGCGTATCTCTTCCACCGTCAGGAAGAGAGGGTTTGTTTAACAGGAGAAGCTTGTACTCTGAGTCCGTAAAGGCATAAACTTGGTGATAAGCAGCTGGAGAAGGCTGAGGTGCAGTAAGACAAAGAAAACCCTCAGCAGTGGGAAAAACATAGAAAGAAAAAATAATGCTAATGTTAGCAATGACTCTTTCTCCATGAAGGCTACAGAGGCTTCTTCATTCCTGCTTAACTGTTTTCTCTCCAAAAGCATAAACTGCAACATCAATCCCTTTTTCATTTGCCATTTGCACACAGGGCACAATTCTGGACCTGCTCACCAGTGAGAGATTATTAAAGAAAAGGGCTCTTTCCTCCCAGAAGGCTTAGACTTCTCCAGTGGTTTACAGCTGCACATCGGACTTCTCCCTCCCTAGACAAAGTCCAAGATTAAGAGTTGATGGGACACTAGAGCCCGAAGAATGGACAAGCTGAGATACTAACTTTCAAAAAACTTGAAGACATTTCTGTGTATCTCCCTCCAACAGTGGAAACGTGTAGTGAGCATTCACTCAACTGTGACCCTTCCTCTTCCATATTTGATAACAACAACAACAACAACAACAAAAAAGAAAGAAAGGAAGAAATCTTTAAATGTTGGTTTAAAAGTATTTACTTCAATATAACTCAGCAAGAAAACAGAAGAGAGATGCAGACACTTGTTTAGAGTTTTCTTGTGACAAACTTTTATTGACCACAGAGAGACTGCATTTCCCTAATGGTAACAGTAAGGAAATTCCCTTGGGCATTTTCCAGTTGTCTCATTTCTCTTTTAGTCTCTCTCTGGAAAAGCCTGGAATCAAACCTACTGAAATGGAACTCCCTTAACTACTCTCTACCCAAGAACAGCTCTCCTGGAGAACAGACTCGTAAGAAGCTGGAGTGGAGGCAGCAGAGGTGCCTAGGGACTCAGACATTTGCTTCTTACGGTGTCATAGAGCGTTTCCTTGTATCACAACTACTTAAAGGAGTTACAGAGGTCATTGGAGAGAATCCCGACAATTTTCAGTGTGACTGGAAACTATGCAGATGATCACAGATATGCCAGCCCCCTGAAGACTAACGTAAGGTTGGACATTCCACAGAAGGTGATTCCAGTGAAGGAATAGATGTGGGATCCACCCATCATGTTTTAAAAAGACACAGCCCCAGCCTCCAGTCCAGGAAAACTCCTGTCCCGTGGGGGCGCTGCCACAGCAACAGAGATGGTGACTGGGAGGTGAGAGCCATGACTTCCCCTTCCTTGTATGCCACCACCCAGACATCCTTCTCTGGACTTTCTACAAACCACCTCTCTCTCTTCACTGTATCTGAGCAAACACCCAGAGCCCATCTAGTTCCTGGTCCAACGTCTGTCCCCATATTTACTTCTACCTCCCAATAATGACTCCCTGTGGTAAAGCAATTCTGACCCAGGACGCTGAGGACAGTTCCAGATTCTCCTGGCCCTTGGTGTGTTGGGGCATCGCAGTTCTGAGGTTTGTTCACTATAGAAGCATGTCTTATAATCTCAAATACAATGAGCTTGGGATGAGCTGTGTCTAGATCCAGAGAAGCAGCCACTGCAGGTGTCAGAGAAAAAAAGAGATCAGTCCACAATGGAGACGGATTGGCCTTAGGAAAGATGCAAACACTGGAAAAGCAGAATAGAAGAAAACAAGAGACAGGAGAATGGAAGAGTAGGTAAAGCAATTTATATTCTATCCTAGAAGACACAGGATGTGTAAATCATAGCAGTCCGAGGGTGGATAGGACCCTAGGTGACCATCTGTCCAGATAGGCTGAGACTATCTAGCCAGCATGGCTGTCACACATGAAAATCCCCAGGGTCATGTGTTTCAGGATGACATCTCTCTATTCTCCTTCACATGCCTGTTACTCTACTGCTTGCTCTCAATAATTAGGTCATGTCATTTCTCTAATCATGGCGGGGCCACTTTCATTTGAGCCTCTTCAGTATCATTTTGTGTGGGCTCATGCAACAGCTGAGTCACCCACTTCTCATACACCCTTATTATATTTCTACCTGTGGAAAGCCTGGTCTCTGTAGTCAGAAAGATCTGAATCTTGATAATCACTCTGTCCTTAGTAGCTGTGATCTTGGCAAAGTTACTTTGCTTCTTTCAGGCACACCGAGTTCTCATGGTGACATACATAGTTATGATACTCAGCATAGGGCTATTGTGAAAAATGAAGGAGACAGCGTGTAGAGAACTGAATACTATGTTTTGTCCACTTGGTTAATTTTAGCTTCCAATAGTTATAGGAACACTAATATCAGTAGTAATAGTAGCAATAGTACCAATACTATTAATCGTAGTAATTAATCTGCTTCCTGTCAAATCAAACTCCCGCAATAATTAAAGTTTTTCTCACTAGAATTTGCATATGGGAATTATAATATATTCAAATTTTTGGAGGATTCAATTAATGAGGAAATGTTTGTAGGAGCAGGGACATTCAGAGTAAAGTAACATCACTAGAAATTGACAACCCACAATTCTAAGTCTCTGAGATGGTCAGGGGCTATTTTATACTTCAATGAGCTACAAGAAGCTCTTTCGTTTCAGGCTGTACTCTTGCACGCACAAATGCAAGAGTTTCTCACTTGTATAGAAGAGGTTATGTAGGGCAAAAGGTCACTCACCTGCTTCAAACTATTCATTTCTGCAGTCTGAAAACAACAAGAACAAAATAATCACATGGAAAAATATGACAAGAACATGTCTCATGAACTAGTGAGACATGTTATTTCCCTCCCCCTGCTCCCTGTATCTTTCTGGACTCCTAGCTTCAAAATATTATAAAATCTCTGGACGATGGCACCTTTCTGGAAAATGCCCAGATAATGCCTCATGAAGTCCTGGGGAACTGAAACCATAAGACAAATTAGAGTTACTCACCAGCATGTAATTTTGCATTTCTCCAGTCTGAAATGAAACAAAGGAATTAGATTTTCTCATTCATAAGATCTTCACTTCATAATATTAAATTACTGTGACCTTATGAAGTCTGAAAGTTTATGATAGTGCTATATTTCTTTGCTCAACATCTCTTAATGACAGTTCTGGGGCATTTGGCTTCTTTTACATCTCCTGTTCTTCCCATCCCATTTTCCACATTCCACCAGTCTGAGGGGCTGGTCCTTTTGGGAAAAGGAGACGATAGGCTTGAATTGTGGGGGTGTGTTAAGCCTAAACTTTCATGTGCTGCTTTGACATCTTTGAGCCTCACCAGACTCCAAACGCCTAACTGTGGGTACTCCTGTTCTCCCCAGATAGGCCCCCCACCAAGGAGGGAAGCTCCCCACCCAGCTAATTCCCCCCATAGTCAAGCCAGCTGAATCCCACTGGGTCCTCAATCAGGGCTTCATCTCCCTGTCAGCCTGGAACATTATTCAAACAAGCCGATCACATACTTCTGCAGGAAACAGGGGCCCCTCATCCTCTTGTTATGACAAAACCTGCGTCCTGTATCCTTGCTGGTTTGCTCTGCTCCCAAGGGCAGCCCTGTGATCTGCATGGCGTGCAGCCCTCCTCCCCGAGGCTGTGAGTTTATGTGACTAATAAGCTACTGTCCATCCCATCTGTCCAGCGCTGGGTGTCACGCGTTTGACCATCTTACCCCATTTAGGGCATGGATCCCTCCCTTGCCAAGAAGATGAGCAGGAGGCAATCAGAACAGGGGGAAGATGAGGTGGTTGGCCCAACCACAATGTCAGAGCAACTCACCTTGCTCATGTAATTCCTTCCTTCAGCTGAAAAGGAGTAACAGCCCGTGAGATGCCAAATACACAGCATGGAGTAAGGACGCTGCTTCTTCTATTAATATAATGGTGAAGAAAAGGAACAACTTACCCAGCTCTTTCATGAGTGATTCTAAAAAGGAAAGAAAATAACAAAACAGATTTTCCAAAAAAAAAAGAGAAATGCCCAAAGTTTATTTTCTAGTCTATATTACAATCCCAGATCCTGAATGACACTTCCATATAAATAGATCAAAACATTTACTGTAATTGAGAATTACTATGATTATTTTTTCCTAACTCTATGTTTATACCAGCAAACTTTCCTTCTCCATTGGATTCTATTATAACATTTTTCTCATAGGAGTCCTTGGCCCCTGGGTCCTAGGTCTTGTTGGAGGTCTCAGGATTCTAAATTAGTCTTCTACACGTCTCTGTGTTCCAACAGGTGCGATCCGTACACATGGCCATGCTAACAAACCCACAAATTCACAAATCCCATCACATCTGATTCATAGATTTACCTTTGGCTTCACTTTTTCCTTTTCTTCCTTGGCCTTCCATACTCTCTTCTTCTCCTGTTTCTCTTTTCAGGCCAAAAACACAACAGCACTCATGCAAACCACAAGTATGGGGAAAGTCACAGCAAATGCTACCTTCCGAGGAGAAGTCCTAGGGAAGAAGGACTCTGACACAGGGCCCCCAAAACCTCATCAAAAACATGCACCTAGCATGCCTATCCCATCCCAGATTCCAAGTATCCTCTCCTTACTCTTGTCCTGTCCCAAAATGATCAACGCCACTGACCTGGGATAGAAATAGTTTCCATTTGTTCTTGTCCAAAGAAAGAGTTCTTCATGGAGCCGGCCACCTTTCTCTTTGAGCTGTCTCTCACAGTGAGGGATGCCTCTGTCTGGAACAGTCTGTCATCATCTTGGGTCTCGTCCTCAGAGAGAGACGATATCTTCTCCCTCCTTGCATCTTTCCACTGGGCATTAGGCTAAGGAAACCATCCCCTTCCTGTGCATGTCAGCCTTATTCCTTTATCTCCTGGACCCACCATAAGGATGTGAGGACCAGAACCCAGCCCTGGAGAAGAAAACCATTCATCTGAGACCTGGCCACTTTTTACCCTGAAATGCCTAAAGTTACACAGTAGCACCAGTGTGTGAAGATGGATGAAGCATCATAGTTTTTGGCAGGAGAAGAGGGTATCTGTAGTTCAAAAATCACAGCAGACTTGAAGCTGATCCTAAGACTTATACCAAGGCCTGTCATGCCTTCTCTCCCAAAGCACATCTGCAATTAGGTTCCAGAGGGATGAGAGAAAAGTGTCAGGGTGAAATCTGCTGATGTTGAATTCTTTCTGAAAAACATCTGTCTGCATCTATATCTATTTATTCTGTTTATTGGAGTCTCAGGGAAGACTATCTTTCTGAGATTAAAATGAGACTGCTGGTAGTCAGTTCCTTAAACTATCTCCCCTTGTAGCTTTTTCCAAAGTATTTTTCTTCCTCCAAGCAGACATTATCTAAAAGATGAAGGCAGCTGGGTAAAGTTAATCCTGGAGTCAAGTGTTTTCACTTTTTACCCTCACCCCTTTCTTCCCTGTCTTTGAAAATACTGAGTCTCCTGAATTCTAAGACTACATATTATTTTGCCTTTTTGAACTTGATCTCATATGGTACAAACTCCCTTATGTCTGGCTCAGTCCTACTCCAGTTCCTCAGCTGCAGGAACTGGATTAGAATTCTCAGCTATATCATCATTTTTTTTTGGCTAAAAAATGTAACACAGCTAATATTTACTACCAGACCCTGACTTGCCAGGGAGGACACACTTCTGGAAAGCAGAAAGCAATCTGAAAGACAATGCATCTTCTCAGAATTGCCCGAGGGAGTCGCCAACTCTCTTAAGCAAAGGAAATACCTATGTGGGTAAAACTGGTCCTGAGCAAAGTGGAGCAAATCAAAGCCTAGGAAGCAAGAACTACCAATAGACCAGACAGACAGTGCATCTCCTAGAGGAACATAGCCACTGAAGTCAAGTAGACAAGTTTGAAACAAGTAGACAAAAGCAATACCTATGTTGAGAAAGAACAGGAAGGGATGCCCATTCTTGAGCACAAAAGTGGCTGTACTTGGCAAAGGTTAACTGAACGGAAAATAAGTGTGGATATATAATTAACCAACTGCTTCTAAAGGCCAACTTGTCTTTATATCCATGAGTCAATGAACTGATTTGGGAAAGATACTGAAAAATGCTATGCTCCCAGGAGGTTAGTTCTAGACTGTGAAAATCTGACTTCTTACTGAGAGAATACTAAAGTGGGTTCACAGTAACATTACTGAGAAAGTCTGTCATCCTTTCCTTCAAGATCTAATGAATTTGGCCTCTTCCTACATAAAGAAGGAAATAACGCATCAAGAAGATGGATAAAATTTCTTTTTCTTTTTTTATTTCTTTTCTGTTGCCCGGGCTAGAGTGCCATGGCATCAGCCTAGCTCACAGCAACCTCAAACTCCTGGGCTCAAATGATCATCCTGCCTCAGCCTCCAGAGTAGCTGGGATTACAGGCAGACATCACCAGGCCTTGATAGCTTTTTTTATTCTTTTGTAGGGATGGGGTCTCCCTATGTTGTCCAGGCTCATCTTGAACTCCTGGCCTCAAGCAATCCTCCTGCCTCTGCCTCCCAAAGTGCTGGAATTACAGGGGTGAACCACCGAGCCCAGTCAATATTTCCTTTTAATGAACATAAATAATTTTCAATTTTATATCATGACAAAAATGATACAATATACATATAGTAAGCCTTCACTTAACATTGATATTCTTGGAAACTGTTATTTTGAGCAAAATGAAATACCGGAGAAGTTACTGATTCTTGTTTTGAGTCATGATCTCCATATTGAGTTATGAAGATAATAAAATTCATGTTTAAATCTAGATGTTTGAGCTGGGTGCAGAGACTTACATCTGTAATCGCAGAGGCTGAGGCAGGAGGGTCGCTTAAGCCCAGGCATTGGAGGTTGCGGTGAGCTATGATCCTGCCACTGCACTCCAGCCTGGATGAGAAAGTGAGACTCAGTCTCCAACAAAAAAAAAATTCTATATAATGGAAAATTTGCAATCATAAAACAATGCAATCTTTTGTAATTTGTCTATTACATATTGTTAAGGAGGAAAAGGCAAGCTGCAGAAAGAACATGCTGTGAGACATTTTAAGTGAAAATATCAGTAAGGAGCAGGATATTACTTGACATTTTAATAGTGTTAACTTTGCTTTAACTGCTACTTGAGTCTTCCTCTAAGTTTTTCCATCTCCTGATTCCAATTATAATATTTCAGCTTCAGGCATATTTGGCTTAAAATAAGAGCTGTATGAAGAAGATCTTTCTTTCTATGTTGTCAAATGCATACATTAAATAGAGCAATTGTATAATACAGTGGGAAAAAATGTCTGTGAGCTATTGTCCTTAAAGAGAACAGAAAGAAGATTTGAAAGAGCGAGGTGGAGGTTTCTCAAAATTTAAGGAAGGGACACACAGATCTTCAGATTCTTCTTGAAGAGTTGTATCAAAAGTCTTGAACCATATTCATGACAAGCTTCCTGGAGACAATGGTGGAGTGATGTAACACAGCCAGGTCGATGAGCATCCTAGTGTTAACCACTGACGGGCCCAAACTGCAAGGCATTTGCGGAATCCTGCATGCTGTGGGCGGCACTGGACTCCAGGGACCTTTGTACAATCATCACCCAGAGAAAGAGGGTAGGAAGCTCAATAATAACTAAGACATAATCCTCCCCAGCCTGATTGGCTGAGGAATCAAAGATAGATTTAATACCATTTTTAAATAAGTTAACAGAAACGTTTTTGAACTAGTTTACTATCGGAGATTAAGATCTGCTTCATAAATATATGGTTATATAAAGAAAGAGATACAGAAGGACAGAGGACAGTCTGGTATTAAATGTTACATTGGAAGAAAAAATAAATACTGAACGGAAAGGGAGGATTATCAATTTATATTTTATGCCTTTTTAATTGTTTACATCTGAGACAGCGAGCTTATAATTTTATTGTAGTTGTAAATAAAATCTCATCAATAATGACAAAACCCGTGGTGGTCAACTCAGTGCTCTGTGGACTTTCCCTCAGTCTATTCTTGCCTTTCTCACTGGCCCCTCTCTTCAGGACCTTTTTATTTCCCAAAAAGCCACTCTGGTTTTCCCTACTTCTGCCTCACATAGGTACTCAGCATTCATTATTTTCTGACCTCAACCCTCTGCTGATAATTTTTTTGGGGATGACCCGCAGACCTGAATAGCATATAGGAAGATGATTTCCTCTCCCCAAATAATGTAGTTTCAGCCTTTTGCAAGTGAAGAAAGGGAGCTACACTAAACATTTTCAACAAAAGCACAAACCAGAATTCCTATCATTCTATCACTCTGCCCCGTCCAAAGTCTCTTGGGGTGACCTTTACTGCTTGCACTTTCAAAGTAACTGAAGAGCTGGAGGCAGGTTGTGATTTTCTCCCTAGACCATCTCTAGGAGAGGCATTCAAAAGCCAGGGTATCCTGGCAGCCTGTTGGTCCTTGTTCCAAGGATAATATTTTCCCAATCCGGTGAAGGGTTGGAAACCTGCTGGCCCCAGCCCCTGCAGCCGCACCCTTGGATGCTGAGCACAAGCTCCATCCGGCGCAAATCATCTCCGGAGCCGGCCCTGTAGGTGCACCTGGGAGACCAGGGACTGCCAGGAATCCCCCAGCGCAGTCAGACGGTGAGAGGGAAACGTGCGCTGGTGTGCGGGAGTGTCTGCGGGAGGCGCGGCTACGGAAAAGAGAGGGGCTTGAGGTTTCCCTCAAAGGAAAAGAGGTTCCTTTCTTTTGGGAGTGAAGCCACAAGAGCTATCTGTGGTAAATAAATAAATGAATGCAAGAAAACTGAAGATAGAGTGGCTGAGGGAGTGCACTGGGTCTGTACTTCGTTTCTCAGCACCGAACTCAGGGTTCCCAATTTCCAGAGAGCCCTGGTGAGAGGGAATCCTCAGATACGAGAGAGAGAAGAGAGACGCGGAGCCCAGGGAGCCATTGACGGCTTTCTACACCGCTGGGGAACCGCTGGTTTTCGGAAGAAGGAGAAGGAAAACCCACTGGCGAGGGGGAGGGAGTTGATGGTGTTGGTCGTAAGGTCTGTGAGGGACAAACAGCCAAAAGCCTGCATATACAGTTAGATCTTTGAACAGAGGATTTTTTTTCTAAGAACCTCGACTGTTCTGCTTCCTCACCACCTTCTCCTGCAGAGCACCCCGTTGTCGTCGCAGTGAGCGTCCCCCCCTGCCCTGGGGAAGATGGAGGGTTTTCCTGGCTTCTCTCCGGCTGGCTTTCTCCTCCCCGCTCTCCTCCTCCAGGCGTCCGCTGGGAGCTCAGCAGGTCAGTGTTCTGCCTCTCCTTTTGCTTTATTGGCTTGTTTCCAATGTCTCCTCTCATGCAAATGAAAACACTTGGTCAAGCATCAGCCAAGAAAACTACCTCGCATCTGTGCCCGTGCCCCTTGAGGAGACCTCACAAAGCTCAGAGCTGTGACCTTTATCTAGACCTTTATCGAGTGTAGGTGATGTTAGCCTGCTTACTTTTGATGAGACTGTTACAATACACGTGGTAATGTTGACGCTGTCAAGAAAACCTAACCCTGGGGACAAAGAATTTGGACTCAGGATTCCTGATCTCTATTTAGTTCTGATCTTGGACACATCGCTTATTCTCTCTGGGATACGAGTCTCTCTTTCCATAAAAGAAAAGGGCCCCTCCGGATAAGGTTTTCAGACTTCAGGGTCGGAGAGAAACTGGATAGGGGATCACAAAAATGACGTTTCTGTGTTATTATCTCTTTAACTTGATGTCAATCAGGTGAAGAGTATCAAAATTTTTCATGTCCATACATGTTGACCCAGCAATTCGATGAGAATGTCTCCTAGAGAAATACTCTGTCATTTACATATACACACATATATATGAGGGCTGTCTGGAAAGCATCCAGCCATGTATCATGAAAAATAATTTTAACAATGGGGGCTGGATACTTTCCAGACAGCCCTCGTATATATTATATAATGTTTACTGCAGGGCTGTTTGTAGTAACAATAAGTTGGAAGCAATGTACATATTCATCCATACAGTAATATCTTGAACACGACAGTACAGGCAGTGCTAAAATCAATTAGGAATAGCTGACCATGTATACTAAAATGGTTGGATGTCCATTGTTGCAGAAATTGATATATAATGATCTCATATTTGTGAAGCAATGATTTTTTTCTACTACATTGTGGCTACACATAATGTCAAATGCCTTTTTCAAAATTAAATTGCTCGCATAACATGTATGGCCAACATCTCAGTATCAGATAGGGAAGGATATATATCCCTTGAGTTACAATGGTAGTCTGGGTTTTACACAGGAATGCAGAAGATGGGGGGACCATGGTCTCAGTCTAGCACAATGGCCAAAGTCATGCTCTTTGTCCAGGATGGCCTGACCCACACTCTCTGGGACAGGCTGGCCAGGGCTACTTCCTCTAAGCTCATATGCCCTTGTCTTTGGTACTCAGTCCTCCTGGGCACCAATGCAGCCATCCCTTTCTGAACTCTTCCCACCCCAGAGTCACCATATTTGAGGACCCTTAAGTCCTGACCATTCACGGCACCCATAATGTCCTGGGCCTCTACCAATTCAAGTTTTGTCCAGGGGCACCAGTCACCTTTTAGTCTTCATGGATTTCTACAGTAATATGATTTTCAAGCGATGACTGTAAGTGACTTGATGAGGGAGCATATTTTATAATTCAGACAAAGTCCCCGTTGTGGCCTGCAGCACCTCCCTCCCTGCCCTGGGAAATCCAACCACCCTCTCTGCTAAGGGTTGCCCTGACTCTTAACACATGGAGCACAGGCCTCCAAGTCCCGCACCCCTCGCAGGGGCATAATTTTGATGAAAAAATTAATTCCAAGCCTTCACACTTATTTAAAAACAAACCTAAAGGCCTAGCTCACCTTATAATTCGACTTTTCATCCTGGGATAAAACACTACTATCCCCCACCCCTGCCCCAAACCTAAATCTCAAGGTCAAAATGGGCACTTACCTCCTAGGAGCAGGGTGCCGGGAGACAGGGATGAGGGAGAAGAGACATGCTTTCCACTGCCCCCCAAAAGATAATTGCTTGATAAGTTACTTTGCCACATTTAATTCTCAATTAATCTCTTTTTACATAGATTTTACATAACTTACATATACATACTATTTGGAAATCCATAGAAAAATGTATGTCTTTTTAAATGCCTAACTATAAAGTTATTACTTCTGGAAAAGTAAATGTAATTTGTTGGTTGGGGTGAGGGGAACACAGCTGAAGAAGACATAAGAGATTTTATACATCTGTACACACACACACATATACCTAAATATTTTTTTAATTTCAAGACATGTATTACTTTTTTTGGAAAATAATTCAAATAAAACATACGTTTGAGTCCCTAAGTAAGGAAGTGCAGATGGTTTTTCTCTCTCATTGTCCCTCATTCATTTCCCCGATCTGTCTGATTTTCACACAGTGTCCAGGTTTTCTGTGAAGGGACCAGCTGAACCTATTGTAGTGCTGCTTGGGGAAGATGCCACTCTGCCCTGCCAGCTGTCCCCCAAGCAGAGC
>CAUYSK010024820.1:0-10019 GCA_963575035.1 Avahi laniger | reverse complement strand
AGAGTGAGGGGAAGTGTCATTTTCTGTAGGAGAGTTGGGGAAGGCCTGCTGGAGGTGAAGACAAACAAGAGAGACCTGAACACAGTCAAAGAAGCCATACTCACATCAAGGGAATACGGGGAAGAGACAGCTTTATCTGGTAAAGGGAAGAACAAGTGTGGAATCCCTAAGGCAGGAGTATGAGCCCTGTTTTCAGAGATGTGCATGGAGACCAGTGTAGCACGATGGATAATGGTAGGAAATCCTGTAAGAAAAGTGGCCAGGGCATAGTATTACATAGGACTATGGGTTTGGGATTTGATGCTGAGTGGAATGAATCAATTATTTTTTTATGAGATTTCTTTGGCTGTGGTGTAATGAATAGTGTATGGAATAGGGTGAGAGCAAGAATGGAAGTGATGGGCCAGAAAGGTGGTTTTGGCACTAGTCTAGGCTAGAGCTTCTTTAGATGTATATTTGAAAGGTAGACCATATCTTTTGATTGAATGTGGAATGAATAAGAAAGGAAAATCAGGGATGACTCCTAGAATTTTGTCCTGAACACTTCCTAGATGGGGGAAGACTGAGGGAGGAACAGGTTTTGTATATATTATATTTTGTTGCCTAAGCATCCAAGTGGAGACATAGAGATGGAACTTGGATGTAGGAGCTAGGAGTTTAGAAGAGGAATTGGTGTTGGAAGGATGAATCGGAAATTATGGGCTTACAGGTGGTAAACCATGGAACAGAAGTGAGTGGAGAGTGAATAGCTCACAGGAGTATTCTCAGTTGTGAGTGTTGCTTCACTCTGCTGTCTAAAAGTCAGGAAGAGGAAAAGCATCCCGCAAAAAGACTGAGAATAAATGACTAGTGAAACTGGAAACAAAGAAAAATACAGGGCGTGTCATTTAAGAAGCCAATTAAAATGAATATTTCATTAAGGAGAGAATGATCAACTGTTACCAAATACTTGAGCATTAGACAAAACTGCTTTGATTTCTGAACGATGTGAAATTACCCTTTTGTAAATGGAATAATTGACATGCATCATCAATATTCCATGCTTCATACTAATAACTTTTCTGCACTTTAGTTTTTGTTTTCAGATGGAAGGGAAAACCTACACATATGTTAAATGCCTTACAAATAGTAGGTTTCAGTGCACTTTTTTCTTTTCTCTCACCACCCTCCTCCTTAAAACATTTGTTTTCCATTGTAGCAATTCTGTCTGTACTCATAATATAGCCACTGTAATTATTTTGAATTATCAAAAATTATTTATTGTTTAAACATATTATATAGTCTGTTTTACTATTAATACAAAATAATGATGCTTTAAAATTAGTAAAACTTTTGCATTTACTTTTTATTAAATGGAATTTAAAATTTGAAAGAAAAATGTCTAAGATTGGCATTAAAATCACTAGTCCTTATACTCAGTATAAAGACAACATTGGATAGAGAAAATAACCTCAGGCTGTTTTTGCAAAGAGAAAAAAATTCTAATTAATCTACTAAAAAGCAAGCTGCACCTATTTGCCTCCATAACCAACTCAGTGCAGAGGAGAGTTTCTTTCTCTGCAGAAACTATAGCTTGTATCTAAAACAAATATTTTTAATTAGAGCTGGTATTTTTCTGTGTTTGTTTCCAGAAGTGACTGGTTGGTATGTATAGGTGACGCTGGGATAACCACAAAACTGTACAGCTGACATTGTCAGTTTGAGAGTAGGAAGCTAGGAGTCAGCAGCATAGAAAATCCTGCTTACGGAGTGAACATTCATTACAAGAGATAGGCTAATGGATTAGAAGATTTGCTGAAGGATTAGGAGATTTGAATCCCATTTTTTTCCTATTTTTTATTACTCACAGTAGCTCTCATTGTGTATATTTTTTCTGAAATGTTTTATGTTTGAATATTAAGTAGAAAGTGGATAAAGAATTAGGTAAGACAGAGTTCACTTTCAACAGTAAACAGAAAACAGAACTCATAATATAATATTCCAGGATGCATTTTAGTACTGGGTAAATTGAATAAGAATTTCAGGTTTTCATTTACTTCCTCTTTACGTGAGAAAAAGTGTCATGAAGTGACCTCAGACCAGCTCACACACGTTAACAAGCTTCTGCATGCCCTCTGAGTCGTCTAGCCGGGTGGAAATCTTCTGAAACAGCTTTTCCTAAAGAATGTTTTGGGGAAAAAAGGAAATTCAAAAAAGTAGTAATGCAAGTGACCAGAAAATAGCAAAGGCTCTTCAGGTTACTGGTAAACAGAAAATAAAAATTTAAAATAGTGAAATTGTTTTAAACATGGAAATAGAGCGTCAAATGATGGTTACGGGTGCAGGGAAGGGTAGTGAGGAGCAGGGGAATAAAGAGGCGATGATGGTTAAGGGTACAGAAACACAATCAGATTGAAGCAATAAGATTTAGTGTTTGGTAGCACAACAAGGCGACTATAGTTAACAATAATTTATTGCATATTTCAATATGGCTGGAAAATAGTGTAGTTGACAAATGTAAGTCATTTTTCTATAAAGCAACCCATAAAAAGGCTACTATTATTAATATAAAGGTCTACACATGTGGAAGGAGTAAAACTACATCAACAGAAAGGGAAGAGTTACAGCTTGAAGGGAATTTACCTGACCTCAAGCATGGTCTTGAATCTTAGGAATTGAATAATAGAGCCATGAGATAAAGACCACCAGGAACAAACTTTGGGTCACATAAATGTGGGTTTATTATTAACTTGATACATCAGGGGAGAATATATGAGGAGAACTATGCAGCATCTAAGTAAAAGGAGAGAGTTTGTGGAGTTTGGACTTAGGCTGAAAAATACTAAAAGCAGGTTGCAACAGGGATCAACTATTGTAATAGTTTGCCAGGGCTATTATAACAAAATATCACAGACTAGGTGGCTTAAACAACAGAAATTTATTTTCTCACAATTCCGGAGGCTAGAAGTCCACGATGCAAGTTTGCTTTCTCCTGAAGCTTCTCTCCTTTGCTTGCAGTTGGCCATCTCTTATTGTTTCTTCCCATGGTCTTTAGTCTATGTGTGCATGTCACTGGAGTGTCTCTTTGTGTGTCCTGATCTCCTCTTCTGAGAAGGACATCAGTCAGATTTGATTACAGACCGCCCTCATGGCTCATTTCAATGTAATTACCTTTTTAAAAGCCTTTCTCCAAATACAGTCTCATTCTGGGGTAGTGGAGATTAGGGCTTCAACATATGAATTTTGTGGGGACACAATTCAGTCCGTAGCACTATCTGTCAGTTGTTTTTCAGAGTAGGAATTAGGGAAAATGGAGTTTGGCTTTGTGTTGGTTACTGTCATAAAGTAAGGGGGTCTCAGCTGTCAGTGAAATCAATTAATCAATTATCTCTTAATAGAAACCAGGACAACAAAGTGGAACTGGGGACGTGAATAGTGTGATAGGAGAAATCACCCCACAGAGGTGGCTTTTAATAGCATTCTACAGCTGTGGCAGCCTGGGGTGAATGTTTGTTAGCTTTGCAGCTATTCATACCTGTTCTTAATCACAATTACCACAGTCTGATTATTACCAGGGTTGATTTCATTCTCTTCTGGGATGTCACAGGAAATAAAGTACAAAGGATAAAGAATCCTGAGTTTACTCTAAAGTGACACCTGGTGTGGCACTCCTTTTGGGGGGATTGGCTGTAGAGCAGCCACTCATAGATAAAAGAGCATTAATGCATCACTATGTCTAGGTGACTCTCCGAAAAGACTCCATGACCAAACTTAAGGCAGAGGGATTAAGAGTTAGGAGAGACATCTTCAAATAGATTTCCAAGGAACTAAATTGACTTAGTAATTTAAAAATCAAATGGTTATCACCATGCAATGTTCTTACTACCTTTCCATCAATTTCATGCAGACTTAAACTTTCATTTGATTCAAAAGATTTTTAAATGTTAATATAGATTTACTTGTGTCTTGTGTGTCATAAAACAATTAATTTCAATGACATAAAGTAGTTCTTATTTCACTTAGTAGATCGAGAGAAAGCTGTAATAATTTTAAGTAGGAGAATGCCATGTTCAATTTTTCAAGACCCTACTAATACCACCAATGTCATAACATATTTGTGTCCCCTTTGAAATGTGTTCACATATGTACTAAAGAAATACATAATATACTATGATATGAATAACCCACATAATATCTTATAAGAAGTATATCATTGTAATTAAGTATATTAACATATTTGTATAGGTAATGCATCATACAATAGTACAATTAGATTTATAGTACAATATAAATCTAATCACATACCATTACAACTTACTATTTTTTATATTAAGCATCAGAACATAAATAAAATTATTTTTTAATTGTTTCTTGAGTGTTTATTTTTCCATACACAGTGTATTCAAACATAGTTTGAATATTACATTGGAATAAACCACTTAGTAATTATTTTAGTCAAATCAGTAGTCCTCTAACTACAAATACTTATGATAAAATCTTAACTTATTTACATTTACTTCAGTTTTGTTTTTTTTTTAGAGGTAGGACCTCCCTTTGTCTCCCAGGCTGGAGTGCAGGGAGACAATCCTATCCTAGCTCACTGCAGCCTTGAACTCCTGGGCTCAAGGGATTCTCCTGCCTCAGTCTCCCAAGTAGCTGGGACTCTAGGCATGCGCCACCACTCTGGCTAATACTTAAACATTTTTTTTTTGGAGATGGTGTCTCAGTATGTTGCCCAGGCTGATCTCAAACTCCTGGGCTCAAGTGATCCTCCCACTTCACCCTCCTGAGTCGCTGGGATTGTAGGTGTGAGGCTCCATCCATTGCACTAGGCCTTAACTTATATTTTGAATAAGAAAGACGATATGGAATATATGCTTAGAACATTACGATTTTTAAGGATGAATTGTCATTATGCAAATACAGGCTTTAAAATTGGTCACAAAAGTCATATCTTGTTTTATCTAAAACTTGTTCTGATTTATACTATATGAAAAAAATATATTTTGCTGGTTTCTTCTCAATTCTTATCACCAGAAATTAAAATTGTTCTGTTTTCTTTTTAGAAAATAATAATGTCTTTAGTTTTACTTGTGAAATTTATTTGAGAAGATATTTTAGCATATATTTAATATTTTTTTCTAAGTAGGAATGACATTTAAGACAGCATTTAAGAAAATGCTAAATATTTATTTCAGTGGGTACTAAGTATCTTTGTCACCCATACGAATGGATATTGAAAATCTTGAGAACCAATGTTATTTCTTTAAACTACATATTATTTTTTCCTTTCTTGATACTTGGATGCATCAAAATGCATCAAATTATGCATATGCATAAGATGAAATACTCATTAAACTTGAAACATAGGCTGTAGACTAAAGGATCTTTTGTGTGTGTTTAAATGGTGATTGCTTTAAATTATATTCTAAAGAGACAAACTAAATGAATACAAGTTTAATTCAGCCTTAATTTCAAATATAAAGAATATGCGTCCATAAGGTTTATTGGTTTAGAATTTTAACATCATTTTTGAGGAAACTAAGAACTAGAACTTGAAAAAAAAATAAGAAAACCCAACCTACATCAGTTCATAAAATATATGAGTGCAATATATGTTTTAAGCAGAAATCTTCCTGTCGATGTTTTTGTAATTCACAGGATGCTATATATATTATAAAAATACAGGAATATAAATGTAAAAATTAACATTAATTTATGTAATTGTACTCTACATAAATTCAGTATAATTTTTAAGTCGCTTCTCCAAATTCTTACTAGATTATCTTGATTTCTGTTGCTGATAAGAAAATTTTACTTTCATTTCCCATAAAAAATATTTGACATCTAGGCATGTGATTCTTATTTTAACACCCCATTTTATATCATTTTTATCACTTATAGCAGTAGAGGAATTATGGTGTAGTGGTGTGAGCATAGACTCAGGAGTTGAACCTGGATTTGAATTATGGCTACAACGTTTACTAGACATGTGTGACTCTGAGCAAGATACTTTACCTCTTTGTGCCATAGTTCCTTTATCAGTAGAATGAGCACAATAATACACCACTTTATCCGCATTACTTTAACTATCAAATATATTGATTTTTGTAAACATTAGAATAGTAACTAACATATTGTAAACAGTATGTATTCATGAACTTTTATTATTAATACTGATGGCTCCACACAGCAAAACTTTGTTGTCAGTGTTTATGTAAAATTACATCAAGTACCATAAAGATAATGATTCTGATATTAGAAACCAGAAAAAAGATTTAAGAACTAGAACACTAAATCAGATGACAGAAATCCATAGGTCATGATGACATTAGACATTCTGAATGCTGGTAGATTCTGATATTTTAAAAATAAACCAACATGGAAAATAAAAAGCATAGCACACAATCTTTGCCGCTGTTCCACTTTCTGTTCAAGATTCTGAGTCATTCTTGTCCTTATCAACTCTAGCATCAGATACAGTTTTCAAGTCCCACAAAAACAATAAATGACAATAAAATGGCAATGCTCTCAGGATACATAGTTTGTTATGGGTAATGCAAAAACTTTTTTTCCCAACATTTTAAAAAGTATATTTTATGTATCATAAAAGAAATGGCCAAAATTATATTCCTAGTGTTAATCTTGAATGGAAATGTATGAATATGTTTCTTATAAATTATCTTTCTGTTAAATAATGAAAAGCTGTGCTGATAGTTTATCCTGCAACTCATACAACAGATCACAAGGTACTACAACAAAGATTGCTACTTGGGAAACACAGTACTCTCTTTCCAGAAAACACAGGAGGAGAAGTTGGTGGAGTCTGAACATAGACTGATTTTGTCTTGTCTTTAGGCTGAAAAAAACTTTATGATTCCATGTGACTAGTACTAAATAGCACATATTCAATGTTCAACAAATACTGAATATTGTGTGATTAATAATAAAAATACCTCTATAGCTATTTACATGAAATATCTTCTTTTTATGTAAACATTATAGGTTTATAGGAAGGTATAATTTAAAATGAAAACTTTTTTAAAAATTAATACTTTGGTTTTTATGTATTTAAATTTCAAAATTTTACAGGTATGAACAAGCATATAAATAATTTCTTTACTCTAAAAATAAATACAATTGTCAAATATTAAATGATAAGTCAAAATTGGATAGCAACATGCAGAAGATTGAACCAAGATCCATATCTCTCACCACTGACAAAAATAATTCAAGATGATCAAAAGATTTAAATTTAAGGCATGAAACCATAAGAATTAAAGAAGAAAATGTTGGAAAAACTTTTTTAAATATCGGCCTAAGCAAAGAATTTGTGAAGAAGAGCCCAATGACACTTGCAGCAACAACAAAAATAAATCAATAGGACTTGATAAAATTAAAAAGCTTCTGCACAGTTAAAGATATAATCAACAGAGCAAATAGACAACCTACAGAAGGGAAGAAAATATTCGCAAGCTATACATCTGACAAAGGGCTGATAACCAGAATCTACAAAATTAACTCATACAAACGAGCAAGGAAAAAAAAAAAGACCCCATTAAAAAGTGGGGAGAAAACATGAACAGAAATTTTTCAAAAGATGATAGACAAATGACGAATAAATATATAAAAAATGCTCAATCACTAATTATCAAGGAAATGCAAATTAAAACCATCATGAGATATTACCTTATGCCAGTTAGAATGGCTTTATAAAAAAAGACATCTGCACTTGAATATTTATAGCAGCACAATTCACAATTGCAAGGATGTAGAAACAATGCAAGTATCCCTCAATACATGCGTGGATTAATAAAATGTGGCATATGTATACTGTGGAGTACTACTCATCCGTAAAAAATGGTGAACTACTTATTGTATTATCCTGGATGGAGCTCTTGAGCCCATTCTTCTAAGTAAAGTTTTACAAAAATGGAAAAAAAAAAAACCACATGTACTCACCATTAAATTGGTACTATTCGACCAACACTAATGTTCACATATGAGAAGTAACATTCACAGAGCGTCGGGCAGGACCGAGGTGGGATGAAGGGCATGGGTGAATTCACACCTAAAGGATGTGATGTGCACTGTCTGGGGGGTGGGCAGGCTTGTACCTCTGATTCAGGCAGTACAAAGGAAATTTATGTAATCAAAGCATTTGCACCCCAGTAATACACTGAAATTAAATAAATAAAACAAAAATTAAAGCCGAAAAAATAAGTCCTAGAACAATAGATTCTGGGATGGATGCAGAGAGAAAGGAACTCTTGTAACCTCTTGGTAAGACTGTAAACTAGTACAGTTTTACTACAGAAAACAGTATGAAGTTTCCTCAAAGATCTAATAGCAGATCTACAATTTGATCCAGCAATGTCATTGCTGTGTATTTACACAAAGGAAAGTAAATCATTTTATCAAAAAGTCACCTGCACTCCAATGTTTATTGCACTGCAATTCACAATTGAAAATATGTGAAATCAATCCAAATGCTCATCAATTCATAAGTGAATTAACAAAATGTGGTATATATACACTATGGAATACTACTCAGCCATGAAGAAGGATGAATAAGGCCTTTTGCAAAAATTTGGATGTAACTGAAGACCATTGTCTTTAAATGAAGCATCTACAGAATGAAAAAATCAAACATCATATGTACTCACTATTAAACTGAAAATAACCAATGTACACACATGTTCACAGAGAGAAGTAAAACTCAGTGGAAATCAAGAAAGGGGGGGAGGGTGAAGGAGGAGATGGGTGAAAACCTATCTAATGGGTATAATGAACACTATCTGGGTGATGGGCACATTTATAACCCTGACTCAAGCATTACAAAATCTATACATGTAACGAAAAACATTTGTACCCCTGTAATATTTTGAAGTAAAAAGAAATCACTCATTCAGAATTTTTCAAGAAACCACTATATTGTCATTAACTGTGGTCACCATGCTATACAATAGTTCTCTAGAACTTGTTCCTCTTACCTAAACTGTAGTTTCATATCCTCTGATCAACATCTACCCAGTTTTTCCCTCTACCATCCGAGCCTCTCGTAATCATTATTCTGCTCTTTATTTCTATGAGATATACATTTTTATCTCCCACATATAAGTGAGGACATGCACTATTTGTCTTTTGCGCTGGCTTGTTTCACTTAATATACTTGTTACCCTTAACAAGTAACATCAACTATCCCTATGGAGAGAGGATTTCCAGAGTTATCTCATTGCCATACTAAAAGTGTCCAGTTGTTAATAAAAATCTATGAGACATAAAAAATGTGAAAATAGAGCCCATTCACAGGAAAAAAAACCAAAAATCATCACTAAGATAGCCTTGATATTGAATTTATTAATATTAGATGAAGACTTCAAAAAGTCTTAAATATGCTGAAGGAAGATATTAGATAAATGTTTTCAAAGAGCTAAAGGGAACTATGGATAGATAAATAATTAAAATAAGGGATATGATGTAAGAACAAGTCAGGAACATCAATAAGAGACAGAAATTATAAAAAAGGAAACAAAAATTATATAGCTGAGAAGTACAATAGCTAAAATGAAAAATTCACCAAGTGGTTCAATAGCTGATTTTAGCAGCCAGAAGAAAGATACAGTAAACTCAAAGATAGGGCAATTGAAATCACTCAGTGTTTAAAACAGAGAAAAAAAAAAAGAAAAGAAAAAAATGAACAAATCCAAAGGCATCATAAGGTATACCCAAAATAGTCATTATAGAAATTGCAGAAAGACAAAAAAAAACAAAGGAGCAGAAAATATACTAAAGAAATAATGGCCAAAAACTTCCCAAATTTGAGAAGCTAGAATCACGCACCCTAGAAGCTCAACAAACTGCAAGCAAGGTACTCTCCCAAAGATCTGTTAACACTGAGATACATAATCAAACTGTCAAATGACAAAGAGAAAATCTTGAAGAAGCAAAAACAAAGAAGCAAGACTCATCAGGTACAAGGGATTCTCCTCAGCTTATTTCTCATCAAAAACCTTGGGGGTGTCCCAGGGCGGTGGCTC